>MCJB01014369.1:0-13568 GCA_002018475.1 Nicotiana obtusifolia | reverse complement strand
CCCCCACTTGGCTCAAAGCCATAGAACAAAACACTTGACAACTCATAATGCCCATACTCTATTACTAACATGATCTCGCACCAAAATGCAACTCAATCATCCATAAGCCCATGTAACAAAAATCCTCTAATACCTCAAATCATCTACAAACCTTGTATTCATCCTCGTGACAGTCCGGTCAACTATTACAACTGATCCAACTCAAATCGCATAAATATAACCCACTGGTAGAAAAGAAAGCCTCCATACAGCATAATAAGGATCACACATTGGTAGATTACCGCGCAGGTGATAACCCACCTGCTTAGCCTAAAACTGACATCTCTCTATACCCTTTCTGAGTCGGAACTCATCAACAAGACATGAAAATCTAATTCATTCCACAATTAAGCAACATGAAAGATCTTTCAACACACTCATAACTGGAGACTATACAACACATTAAGACAGAAATCAAGCACCTATTAGTCCTTTCTACATCTCAATAAAACTCTTCTCGTCATATTCTAATCATCTGAGCACATCTCATAGTCACATCATACTTATCACGTAGCCATCCAGCCACTCATCGAGCCACGAATTCCACTCCTAGAAACACTACCGGGCATATAAGTCCAAAAGCATGTGCTCACACAATCGAAATCCCCATGCTCAAGCTACAGTTAAAACACAGCCTCAAGTCTTCCAGACTGGCCCATCATCATCATAGAAGTCACATCTCGTACATCATCCATGAAATCACAAGCCGTCGATGCACAACGGATACCGGGCGGTTACATGCGCATACGAATGCGTGGAAGGAATTCAAAGAGTTACGCTTCAAGCTGAATCAATGCTGCATGAAAAGGAAAGAAAGATTGGAAATTTATCCTAAATGCCCTGTAGTCTCTCGAAGATAGGTATAAACGTCATCATGCTGATCCGCAATACTCTACTAGACATTTACTCATGACTTGTAGAACCTATGAACCTAGAGCTCTGATGCCAACTTGTCACAACCCTCAAAATCCAAACCGTCGTGATGGCACCTAATCCGACCCGTTAGGTAAGCCAATTAACTATAAAACACAATATAATAATACCGATGTAAGTCAAAGATGAGATAACTGAATTTATACAACTCCCAAAGGACTGGTAGTACAAATCATGAGATTCTAAGATATAGAGTTTACAAAGCTGGTTTGAAATAAAATTACACCATCTGTTTGAAATATGCATAAACAAATTTGAAATACTAAAGCTACCAAGATTAAGAGGCAGCTATAACTGGAACACAAGTACACCTTCAAATCCAGCTCTCATCATACGCAGCTACATCAACATCCGACATTTGCACACAATGTGTAGAAGTGTAGTATGAGTACAACCGACCCTATGTACTCAATAAGTAACAAACCTAACCTTAGGTTGAAAGAAGTGATGAGCTGGGACAAGGTTTGGAGTCCAACTCCATTAACCAGCAACAATTCATAACAATATAATAAAAATGGTACAAGAAATAACTTAGCTACTTCAAAGTTGTGAAAAATAGGCATGCTTTTCAAGTACAACTGTAGATCCTAAATCTTTCACCGAAAATCTCAAAAATATATGAATAAGTTTGAAAAACTGTGATTCTCCATAAACCTTTCAACAATAAATAAGATGTTTCATTTTCAGATAGCATGAGGAAAATACATCTCTATGCCTACATGTCAATATACAGGTTAAATCATGAATGCCACCAAACCCGGGTAGCATGAGGAAAGGCATCTCTATGCCTTTATCTTAAGTACGCATGTCGAATGCAATGCATCTCAGTGATGAACTCATGTACTCACACTCTCAAAGTACTCAATCACTCAGTACTCTATGGGGCAGGTGTAGCCTAGGAAAGATCCATCCCTCAATATAAATGTATAGGGCAACTCCATGCCCAGGGAACTCCATCCCAACTATAATATCCATTGCGCTCATTTTGGGTGTCCAGACTCCGGAGGGGCTCCTTCAGCCCAAGCGCTATAATAAGCCAGGTCCCTGCATAATTAAACAAAAACATGCAGCAGCGTGTAGCCCGATCCCATAAATATCACTCACAATCAGGCCCTCGACCTCACCCAGTCATCAATCTCTCCAGTTTCTCGGGCTCGTAATGTCATGAAACTAGCCCAAAATAATGATATGATGTATCAATAAATGACAAAAGAGACTGAGATATGATATGCAATGAATGAATATGACTGAGTACGAAATTACAATTTTAACATATAATTCGACAGCAGAAATGACCTCAGTGGGCCTCAATAATACCAGTATTTTCCTAAGCATGATTTCTACCATGAGTCACAGCTCAGTTTCTCTAACAAATGAAAAATACTTGGAAAAATACAAGTTAATTGACTACACAGCTCTACGGAATCGACCGAGTCTCAATTTCTATAGTGCACGCCCACACGCCTGTCACCTAGCATGTGCATCACCTCCAAACAAATCATATAACACGTATAATCAGGTTCATACCCGCAGCTCCAAGTTTATAAGTGTTACGTACCTCAAACAAGCCAAATCCAATACCGAGCAAGCCAAGCGATGTTCCAAAAATGCCATCTCGCGCGCACCGACCTACGAACAGCTCGAAACAAGACAAAAGCAACCCGAATACATCAAATCCTAAGGAAACAACTCCAATTGATAAAGGTCGAATCTTTACTCAAAAACCCAAAATCAACCAAAACGTCAAACCCGAGCCCGCACCTCGGAACCTGACAAAACTCACAAAATCAGACAACCCATTAAATTACGAGTGCAACCATACTAGTTTTTCTCAAATCCTACTTCGAATCGATGTTCAAAACTCAAGAATTTGCTCTATGAAACTTTAGTCAAAACCCCCTAATTTTCTCTTTTGAAATCATCAACCAATTGCCAAAAAACGAGGATAGATTCATCAAATATAACCAAAATCGAGGAGAGAACAATTTTCCCAATCCACGTGGTGAAAATCGCCTAAAAGATCACTTCAACCCGAGCTCCATAGCTCCAAATATGCAAAAATGGCCAAAACCTCCGAAATAGAGTACTTTATATTCATTAGACAGAACTACTATATGCGATCACGGGACATCCTTCGCGATCGCGAAGAACAAACTCAGCAGCCTCTCAAAACGCACTACGTGATCGCGAGATAGAGAACGCGAAAAATACTGCCTCATACCATCGCGAATGCGTTCCACATCACGCGAATGCATTGAAGAATATCTCTAGCCACAGCTCAGTCCAAATCAACGCGAATGCATGCTCGCCAGTGCAAACACGATGCTCAATCTTCCACAACCTATGCGAACGCGGACCATTACTCACAAACGCGTAGAAGAAGAATTACTTTGCTTCAATTTTCCCTTATGCGATTGCACCCCTAAGTCCGCGATCGCGATGAAGAACTGTGACACTAGAAATTAGGAGAATACAGCAATGCCATAGTGATCTGAAACCCATCCGAAAATCACCCGAGCCCTCGGGACCCCGTCCGAACATACCAACAAGTCCCGAAACACAATGCGGACCTACTAGAGGCACAAATCGCACATAACAACATCGAAATGATGAATCGCACCTCAAATCAAACTTATTAAACTTTGAACTTTTTAAATTCTAAAACTTGTGTCGACACATATCCAATCAACTCGGAATAAACTCAAATTTTACACCCAAGTCTCAAATGACATAATGAAGCTATTCCAATTCTCGGAAACACAATATGAATCTGATCTCCTCAAAGTCAACTCTCGGTCAAACTTATAAACTTTCCAAACCTTCAAATTTTCAATTTTCGCCAATTAGTGCCAAATCCTTCTAGAAATATCCAAGTTAAAATCCGGGCATACGCCCGAGTCCAAGATCATCATCCGGACCCAACAGAACCACCAAAATTCTAATCCGGGGTCAAATAATAAAAATCAAACTCGGTCAACTCTTTCAACTCTTTCAACTCTAAAACTTCAATCATGAAATTCATTCTTCCAAGTTAATTCTGAATAACCTGAAAACCAAAACCGATGATTCACACAAGTCATAATACCTCATACGGAGCTACTCATATCCTAAAACTATCAAGCGAAGTACAAATTCTCAAAATGACTGGTCGGGTTGTTATATGATAGCGGTACACCCTCTTCCCAGCTGACTTGGTGAGCCCCACTTCATATTAGGGTCGTATATCTTTTTTTCCTTGTGTATTATGTTTTGACGTATAGCCGGGGCCTTGTTGCTGGCACTATCATTGTACTCTTTTGCATCTATTAGAGGCTCCGTAGACATAGTGTTGGTGGTATGTTGGTGTTGGGGAAGTCAAACTAGCAATGCTGTATTTGTATAACACGTTCCACTTCAAACTATGAAAGTGTATGTATTTGAACTTTATAAATGATGTAACTAATGAGAAGGAATCGGTCCTGTTCACATGATCCTCCCCATTGTCTAATTAATGAAATGGATCTTTCCTTTATTCATGAGTGAGTTTGGGTAGAAGGTATTGTACAAGCTTGCTCGGTCGGGTTATCTCGGTTGAGCATCGGTCGCGCTCCCCGAGGTCGAGGCGTGATAGCAATAACAAAAATAGCAAAGAAATAACACAAGTCTAATGCCAATAACCAGAATAATAGCATCAAAATTCAATAATTCCCCATAATTGGTAATACAGTGTCACGAGCTCTAATCAAAAGTACAAGGCTGGAATACAGAATAATGATATGGTCTGAATAGAAATAACAGTACAAAAAGGAAAAGAGATGCCAAGGAAGCGGTCGACATGCAACTCTACCTCGTCTCTCCATAATGTTCACAGCAACACTTCATAGCTAGCCACAACTCGGTCCGACACCTAAATCTTCACAATTAAGTGCAAAGTATAGTATGAGTATAACCGATCCCATGTACTCAGCAAGAATCATATCTAACCTCGACTTCTTCTTTCCTCTCTTATTTCCTTGTTTATGTGATCGTTAATGTAAGGTTTGAAACATAAATATAGAATAATGGGCAGATGTGCAAAGCTTGAGCATGAATTCAACAGATTGGGAATCAAAGCCCTCGGTTGAGTGATAGGGACAGTGAGCTTGTTGGAAAAATTTCATTTTTGTAGGTTCAGACAATATTCGATTAGCTTTACTTCGACAAACAAGTCCCTATATGAAGATTCACATTTATCATCACAGTAACTTGTACTTTGTTCTTTCGTGTATAAAAGCTTATAGATAGTATAAATATAATTTTATAATACCGTGTGTTCATAACTCGACATTCACATGCAATGCATGTGTCAATAAAGTAAGATATTCCTGATTGAAATGAGAATCTGTCAATACCCAAAAACTACAACTCGTCATGATGAGACCTAATTCACGTGCTAGGCTGCCAACATAACAATAACATAACGTAATAACAAAAATAGCAAAGAAATAGCACAAGTCTAATGCCAATAACCTGAATAGCAGTGACAAAATACAATAATTCCCCAGAATTGGTAACACAGTGTCACGAGCCCTAATCAAAATTACAAGGCTGGAATACAGAATAATAATACGGTATGAATAGAAATAACAGTACAAAAAGGAAAAGAGATGCCAAGATTGCGGTTGGCGTGCAACTCTACCTTGTCTCTACATAATGTTCACTACAACAGCTCACAGCTAGCCACACCTCGGTCCGACACCTGAATCTACACAATTAAGTGCAAAGTGTAGTATGAGTACAACCGAGCCCATGTACTCAGCAAGTATCATAACTAATCTCGGCGAGGTAATAGAAGCAAGAATTACAAATGATACCTGCTAACCACATGTACAGTTCATGAATTCGACAAGTACAGAAACTAATACGAGCAAGTCAATAAATCCAAGAATGAACTACCTTGGTGCATATTATTTCTTAACATACTCTGCTCAGTCAACAGTTCAGCATATAAAGATGATATATAATTAAATCAGGTAAAAGACCAAGGAAATTGCAAGTAAAAAAGAAATACAATAACCAAATCAAACACTGGGCAGCTTTTCCTTAGAATTTCCATAACCATACCAAACCACTGATAACTTTTTCTCGAATAACTGCATGTACACCATCAAGAAGGAACATGAGAGGGTGACCCTAGGGGATGGATCCATATCCGCATGCTGCACGGGCAACTCATGTGCTGTATGGACAACTCACGTGCTAATAATATCAACCTCACGGAAAACTTACGTGCTGTATGGACTACTCACGTGCCATTAATATCAATATCTGGATCCACACAGACATCTCACATGTTGCATGGAGAACTCTGCTAATAATATCAACCACATAGATAACTCATGTGCCACTAATCACAATCCGCCCGGCATGGTCGCAGGCTTAATATTACAATCTGCCCTGCGGTCACAACCTACCAGTCCAGATCACATCATAGAGAAAGAAGCTATAAAGGAATACATGTACATGATCAATGAATATCAAGTTTCATACTGTTGGACTGGTATAAATGGCATGCTAAGGCGTATGCATGTGCAAAATGTGCTATCATAGCTCAATCCGGTAATTTCGTCATGAAAGTAGCAATTATCAAGTTAAAAAAGGAGAATAACCTCAATGTAACCTCAAATATGGCACAAATAGTTCACAAAGGGGTAAAAATAGTAGGCACATCGCAGCATGAAGCTTAGCAATCAAACCAAGGCATATATTGGCCTAAGCACTACCCCGAGCATGAATAACACCCTGGTGCACACACATGGGCTCAATCCCCACACATGTGCGCCACCTATAGCATGTAGCTATTACAAATAACTCAAGAAACTAGTGCCTCAACCAAGTTTAGGTAAGATACTTACCTCAAGCAAGCCAAATCATTCCTCTAATAAGCCCTTCCCATGTGAATGAACCTCCAGACGACTCGAATCTAGCCAAAACAACTTAATATCATCAATACAAGTCCATTAACCCCCAAATCTCACCTTTAGTTCATGTAAATTAGGTGTAGTGACATATTGGTAATCAATATCTAATACCAAAAAAGAGTAAAGATCACTTACCCCTTCAATTGTGATGAAAAGCCCTCCAAAAATTGCCTATTAGCAAGCTCCACAGCTCCAAAAATGAGAAAAAGACTAAACCGTTGACATATGAAATATGTCCAGCAAAACTGCATGTGCGGTCCTCAGTTCCACACCTATGATACAGCATCTACAGAAAGTCCATCGCAGATGCGGAAGTCAGTAACTTCCTGACCACCAACTTCTGCGGACCCCAAGCCGCTTCTGCAGCTCCGCTTCTGCGGAAAAACTTGCGCACATGCGCTTGCCCACCTGTGCACCATGGTCCGCATCTGTGCACTTCCTCTGCCAACCTCCTCCTTCACACATGTGGTCAAATGTTCGCACCTGTGGCTCCACATCTGCGGCCAAACCCCGCAGATGCGAAAACACCAGAAGCTCACAGTATTCAGCAATGCCAGTAAATCCAAAAATGGTCCGAACTCAATCAGAAACAACCTCAGGTTCCCCGGGACCACGTCCAATCATACCAAACAATCCAAAAATAAATAAGGACCTAATCGAGGCCTCAAAGCACACCAAACAACAGCAAACCACGAATCACACCTCAATTCGAGACTAGAAAACTAATAAACTTTCCAAATTCAAAACTTACGCCGAACAAACCTCGAAAACTCGGAATGACCTCAAGTTTGGAATGCAAGTCCCAAATGACACAAGAGACCTATTCCAACTCCCAAAACCAAAATCCAAACTCGATACCACCAAAGTCCACTCCTGGTCAAACATATCAACCTTCCAAACCTTCAACTTTCCAACTTTTGCCCAAAAAGCACCATATCAACTTATGGACCTCCAAATCCATATTTGAACATACGCCTAAGTCCAAAATCACCATACGAAGCTATCGAAACCATCAAAACACTATTCCAGAGTCGTCTCCATAAAGTCAACCTCCGGTCAACTCTTTTTAAGCTTCCAACCTTGGAACTAAGTGTTCCAATTCACTCCAAAACCTCCTCGATACCAAAGCAGCCACCCCAGAAAGACACGTAACCACAAGTACACTTACGTTAAGCATTAAATCGAGGAAACGAGTCTAAAAAACTCAAAACAATCGGCCGTGTTGTTACATTCTCCTCATTTTAAACAAAAGTTCATTCTCGAATGGGTCAAGAATCATACTCGGAGACTCAAGAAGGTTAGGATATCTGCTCTGCATCTCCTGCTTGGTCTCCCAAGTAGCCTCCTAGACCGCTTGACATCTCTAATCAACCTTTACTAACGCTATATTCTTCGACAAACCTATCGATCCAGAATGGCCACCGGTTACACATCATAAGTCAAATCCTCATCCAATTGCACCGTGTTGAAGTCCAAAACATGTGATGGATCACCATAATACTTCCGGTGCATGGAAACATGAAACAATGGGAGAACCCCTTATTGACTAGGTGGCAAGGCAAGTCTGTAGGCCACCTCTCCGACTCTCTCAGGTACCTCAAAAGGACCAACATACCTAGGGCTCAAATTGCCCATCTTCCCGAAGCTCATCACACCCTTCATGGGCAAAACTCTGAGTAGAACCTTCTCACCCACCATATATGCAACATCATGAGCCTTCCTGTCAGCATAATTCTCTGCCTGTACTGTGCTGTACGATGCTGCTCCTAAATCAACTTCACCTTATCCAAAGCATCTTAGACCAAATCAGTGCCCAACAACCTATCCTCCCCACGCTCAAACTGACTAACTGGAGAACGACACTACATCCTATATACAACCTCATAAGGAGCCATCTAGATACTCGACCGATAGCTGTTGTTATAGGAAAAATCTACTAACTAATGAAACTGATCCCTTGAACCTCCAAAATCAATGACACGGGCCAGTAACATGTCCTCCAATATCTGAATAGTGAGCTCAGACTGCCCGTCCGTCTAGGGATGAAATGTAGTACTCACCTCGAACCTTTGTGCTCAACTCTCACTGCACTTCTCTCCAATAATACAATGTGGACTGAGTGCCTCAATCCGAGATAGTAGACATAGGAACACCATGAAGGCGAAGAATCTCCCGAATATAATCTGAGCCAGATGCTTTGAAGAATAGGTAGTCATGACTGGAATGAATTTGTAGACTTGGTTAGTCTGTCCACACTGACCCACAGTACATCGAATCTCCTCAAAGTCCGTAGAAGCCCAACTATAAAATCTATAGTGATGCGCTCCCACTTCCACTTCAGAATATCAAGCCTCTGAAGCAAACAACCAGGTCTTTGATGCTCGTACTTCACACCTGCTGACAGTTCAAATAACGAGCAACATACTCAACAGAATATTTCTTCATTCTCCACCACTAATAGTGCTGCCTCAAATTATGTTACATCTTCACGACCCCTGGATGAATGGAATACCGTGAACTATGGGCCTCTTCAAGAATCAGCTGTCGTAACCCATCCACATTTGGAACACAGATCCGACCCTACAGCCTTAATACGTCATCATCTCCAATAGTAACCTCCTTGGCATCACCATGCTGCACCGTGTCCTTCAGGACAAGCAAGTAGGGATCATTATACTGACGCGCCTTGATGCATTCAAACAAAGAAGACCGTGAAACCACACAAGCAAGAACCCGGCTAGGCTCTGAAATATCCAATCTCACGAACTGATTGGCCAAAGCTTGAACATCCAATGCTAACGGTCTCTCCCCAACTGGAATATAAGCAAGACTTCCCATTCTCTCAGCCTTCCTACTCAAATCATCATCCACCACATTGGCCTTCCACAGGCGATAAAGAATAGTGATATTATCGTCTTTTACTATCTCTAACCACCTCCGTTGCCTCAAGTTCAGATCCTTTTGTTTGAATAAGTGTTGGAGACTCCTGTGATCTGTGAACACCTCACAAGACATGCCACACAGGTAATGCCTCCAAATCTTTAGTGCGTGAACAATTGCGGCCAACTCCAAATCATGTACAAGGTAGCTCTTTTCAAAGGGCTTATGGTACTGATCATTGCCTTGATCTTCATAGATATCGAGAGAGAATATAGTTTCTTCATTGGGTTCGTCATCTGCAGAGAATATGGATTCAAGGTCCTCCTCTTTTCCAAGATGTATGCTAGTGTAATCTTCAATCTCTTCAAGGAGTTTGACAGATCTTCTTGATTGGGGACAACTTTTTGCGAAATGTCCAATCTTATGGAAAATAAAGCATTTGTCCTTCTTGTGAAAATTTCCTGGCCTTCTGCGTCTGAAATATTTTATGCGCCTCTTGGATCTTGATCTTTCATCTAGAATTCTTGGCCATCTGAACCTCCTAAATTCTTTCTGTCGTCTGGCCGTGTGGTAGGAACATCCTGATCCAGTGATTAGATCAGATTTGCGGCATGCTTTGTCAAGCGCTGGATTGTGCTGGATAATTTGCTTTAGGGCTGAGCGCTTTGTACAAATGTCATCTAATGCGATGAAAATAGCCTGCCTGATGTAACTAAATTATGGGATGGTTATGGACTGGAACTTTTCTTCAATGATGGTCATGGTTCGGCTTGCCAATAGCTTTGGAAGGGAAGAGACAAAGGCTTGCTTCAGATTCATGTCTCCGCCGATTTGAAAGTATATCTTGGCCATTTTTTGAAAATGTCTGTCAATGTCATTTCTGTCGAATGACACACACTTCATCTCGAAGAGCTGTCTTCGCATTTTCTTCTGTCTTTGGCCAGTATCTCCGCAGAAAACTTCATGTAGGATTCGGATTTTGAAGGCAAAATCTTGGGAAGTGAAAAAAGTATTTTTGTCTTGAAATCCAAGTGAGTTCCACCAATCTCTGAGGATTCCTGAGAACCGTGAAGTGAGTTCTGACAGGATGATATACTTTTTTCGTTCTGCCAAATTTTTGGTCACCATCCAAGTATTGAAGTCTTGGATCCTTTGAGGCCATTTTGAAACTTTGACGTCGTCTAAGGTGAAAGTATGAAAACCGGTTCCAACAGGCTTGGACGCCATGGGCTCATATCTTCTTTCTGGGATTGACTCATCTGTCATGCTTTCTTGTTCGTCATCTACTTCAGATACTTCTAGCTCTCTTGGCTGGTTTACGAATATTGGAGGATTGTCATCTTCGGAAGAGTTTTTTGTAGATTCATTGCTTGATTGAGAGCTATCTTCCATTGATTCATCTTCTGATGAATTCAGAGATTCTGACCATGGAGTATCTTCTTCTGATATGCATCTTGGCTGGGAGACATAGAGGTCTGGAGCCTTCTGGTCAGAAATCATTAGATTTTCGGGGTTGGACCCCTTTTAAACTTTCCCCTTGGTCTCGCCTTTTATTGGTTTGTTTCTGCGCTGCAAGTGCATCTTTCCTTTCCCAAACCAATTTTGCGATATCAAGCTCCTGTTCTTCTTTTAAGGGTTGGGTGAAAGAGAATGGATTCTGTGAGGTAGATGGGTAAGTAGAAAAGGTGTTGTCTAATTTAGGTGGGGAATATGGTTGTGGAGACATAGGGAAGAAAGTAGGTTTTGAAGGGACAACCGGGGTTGTTTGTGGCTTAAAGTGGTCATTTCTCAAAAGCTGAATCTGTTCTTTGATGGAAATCGTCTCCTTTTGTTGTTGTTGGAAGAATTGGAAAAGTGAAGTTCCTGTCGGACAAATCTCGTATTGTAAATTTGCCAACCTTAGTTCCAATGCTCTGATTAGTCCGTCATGGCGAGACGATGTTTGCTCCATCTTTTTCTCAATTGTTTCTACTTTGCTCATCATTTTGTTTTGTGTATGGGCCACGTTTTTTATGGTGTTGCCAATGTTTGTCAGTACCTTGTTTTGGCAGATGGAGTTTTCGGATTGCCAATTCATTGTTGCCTCGATGTCACTTGTTGGGGGTTTTTCTCCAGTAGGTAGCACTACGTTTTTCTTGGGAATTTTTGGAGCATGGCTTATACCCTCCTTTTCAAAAGGTTGTAGTGAAGGAAAGTCTTGGGTATGACTGGAGCTTGAAGGACTTAGCATGAATATCTGTGACTGTGGGGGATTTGTGATTTTCGGAATCGGTGAAGTTTTAGGTTCAGGTGGCTTTTCGGGTTGTGAGGTATGGACTGGTGGTGAATTGGGTTTGGGTGTGGTTTCACTATCTTCCCAACTTGGAGTGAATTTTTCTGGTAATTTTGGCCATTCCTGGGGTTGGTAACTAACAAGAAATTCATATTTACCTGGACGGCGTAATGAGCCAATTGAGGGGTCTTTATTTTCATATTTGGCTCGAAATTATTTTTTAGTGCTTTTCCCGTTATTCTTGGATATTGGTTTGGTTTTGTTGAGGCCGAACCTTTCCCTATGACGCTAGTGGTGTTCATCATATTCTCCATTTGGATCTTCTAAACAGTCTTGACAGTCCCAATCAAGATCCTAAGGGTAGTGTCCCGTAAAGGGGCATTTGAACCACCAAGTATTCTTTCCATTTTTGTCAAAACCTTGACACCAGTTGTGTTCTTCCATGATACTTTGTATATTCCAAAAGAGCTCTCTATCAGGTTCAGGGTATGTATCTGTTGTATCTTTGGGTTGGATCATTTGGCAAGAAAATATGGTTTTATTGGGTTTTTTGAGGTAGGAATGGTCAAAGCTTATGCAAACGGTTTTGTCATTTCTTTTGGTAAAAGATGGTTCACCAGATTGTAGGGATTCCTCCGGTTCTCTTAACTTTTCATAATTTGTGATCCAGGAATCAGGAAGAACTTTGACAAGTTCATCTCTTGAAATTTGTCTGGATATTTGGGTGCACATGGTGTATCCTTTGGTAGCATCAATATTTAAGAGTAAAGCATTTTCTCCTCCGGGAAGATAAAGATCCATGTCATGATTTTGGACTCGCCACACCATTTGGTGATGAAGGGCTCCTTGGATTTGGACTTGGATTTTTAGTGCTTCGGTTAAGTATGGATCATAAAGGGACATGTTGACATTTGGAAAGATTGTGATGAAGACAGTCCCAGCATTCAAGGTAACTTATGCGGTACCCAAATTTGCGTGTTGGTACTCCAAGTATCTTGTATCTAGAAGTGAAAGTCGAGCTACAACAGGTTGACCTTTTCTTCCGTGATATGTTAAAGCGATTCGGATAGCACCAAAATGGATATGGGTAAACCCATGATCTCTCCATTGCCTGGGAAAATCATCTGGTATTTGAAGTGTGATAAATTGTTCCTCTCGAGTGGAAAGAATAGGATGCTGGTCAAGTTTTGAGGCAGCAACATATTCCTTGACTCCTTTTGGTCTCTGTTGAACAAGGGAACGAATTTGGGTCCAGGGTGCAAATGATTTTTTGGCGAAAGCTGAGTAAGGGTTTATGAGAGGTAGTTCAGTGAAAGATACTTTTTGTTCATCGGGTAAGATATCTACTTCACAGAGGTAATCATATTTTTTGTACAGGGTTTTATATAGAGTAGGAGACATATTCATTTTTGCTAAGGAAGAGGATGATGGAAATGACTCAGACATATTTAGTAAACTGTTCCTCCCTCCGAAAGGATGGGCTGGCTCTGATACCACAGTATAGA
>MCJB01014358.1:88419-129123 GCA_002018475.1 Nicotiana obtusifolia | reverse complement strand
GAGGGGGGCACTGTAACATGGAAAACAAAGTAAGAACTGACTCATCATAGCGTAGTTGTACTAAGTACACTATCAAAGGTCCCCAGAATCCAAGAAACCCATGAAATGTTCCTTTCGACTATGCAAAAAGAGATAAAAATATGATTGCAGAAATAAAGTCATATTCTCTCTCTTTTTATGATAGGAGTGTTGCCTGTCTGACTGATAGAATAGGTCGTGCATGCATGGGTCAATCAGTATCTTCCAAATATTTGGAGTTATTGCTTTCCATTTACTATAACTAGTCATTTCAACCAACCCTACTCTTTCTATATACTCCATCCATATAAAGTGGACTATTGACTATTGAGTGTAGCTATAGCATTTTTGGTATAATATAGATATACATATCGGAGATGGAGACAAAAAGTGCAAATTATGGAGATGGAGAGCAGCTGGAAGCAAAGGAATACTGTAGTTCTACATCAGGAAATGCTGTAGAAGAAGATAATAATGAAGAAGAAACAGAAGTCATCAAGAGGAAAATATCTTCCCACTCTTTGTATGATCTTTTGGTTGACACTCACTTGGACTGTATGAAGGTATTTATATTATTATATAATTATCCTATATATATGAATTTGCATGAATTGTTCTACTACCCTATTACTTAATTTTTCCGTAGAGGTAGTAAAGATGCTTGTGTTGCTTTCATCTTCAAAACCTAGTTACTCCCTTTTTTTCTTTTTCTTTTTTTTTTTTTAATCTAAGAAGTGCAAAAGATTAACAGAAAATCATGTAGAGTATATTTTTACTGTGTTTTCGTTCGCAGGTTTGTTCGGGTATCAGTGAGATTGAAAATATTGAAAGAGCTGAAGCAAAGGCAAAATATAAGAAGCATAGCTCACACACAATGGATCAATCAAAATTGAACAATAACTTTGCTGTTGATGAGAAGCTCAGCTCACTCACAATTGATCAACCAGAACTGGACACTTTTATGGTAACAAGTTTCTGCATTTTTTCCAAGTTTGATAATCATTTTATGTATATATATAGGAGCATATAAAGCTGCAACAGACGCCATCTCTTTCTTTTTCTTTGAGTTAATTCTATATTCTCTATTATAGTTTACCCTATCACAACTATACATATTATATTTGATGCAGCAGGTGTTGTGGATTCAACTGAATTCAATGTTTTCAATTCAGATAATGTACACAGAGAGGCACAAATGGATTTAAAATCAATAGATATCATAAGATCACGCTTATTAATTCTAAACTCACTAAATAATTCAGATCTTGAATTCAACTCTAATCCTAACCCACACATACTTAATGCACATATTGTACTAGTAGTATATATACCTACGTTTAAGTGTACACACTAGGTTTATGGGTAAGAGCTTTAACTTTTGGTAATAAGCTAAGAACAAATTGTTTTTTGGTTGACAGGAAGCATATTGTGTGGCGCTAAGCAAGCTAAAGGAAGCAATAGAGGAACCTCACTTAGAGTCCATAAAGTTCATCAACCATATGTATTCTCAACTCAGCGATCTCATGGAAGTTCCTTGTGCTTCCACTTTATCTGCAACGGCATCTTTTGGTAAGATTAAATCCAGTTTTAACAAAGCACTTCATTATTTTGCATAAGATACACACTCACACAATGTTATGCGCTAATCCATTTACTACCGAGTTTAAGTGTGGAATATTATACACCTTCAGGTCATCCAAGGGATATCGATAGGTACGACTCCGAGATTTGAAATTTTTAAAATAAGAAAGGTTATATACTACAATAGAAAAAGTTGACTTGATGGCTAAATTTTATACACTGTGTACGGTGTATATAATTAACTCAAACTCTTTACTATTTGAATATTCACTTGTCGAGGTCAAAACACTCAGGCAATTTGAAGCTTAAGAAAGTAAAACTAAAGAGCTGGCTCAACCAGATTCATTTAGGTAAAAGAAGAAATAATGGAGTGTTCAAGTCCAGATACTTATTTAATTTAGTTACCATTGCAATATGCCAACTTTTTCATGCTGAAACTGATTTTGATATTGTAGTACCAAAGTGAAACGTACAAATGGTAAAGCAGGCACTTTGTCGATCTTCATCATAGATATAGTTAAGAAAAGTGCTTTCCCTTACAATTTGATCTTCTGTTCTTTATTCTTTTTGTAGAAGGGATGAAGGGCCATGGGAACAAATGAAATGGCACGAGGAAGCTGATGGATCCAAGAATTTATATATTAACCTCACAATTTAGCATCTTCTAATTAATTACTAAGTTATGATATATATCTATCCTGATCGATGTATGGTGGAATTTTCTTTGCTATAGACTGCCACAAGTCGTCGTAGTAAACTTTCTTTCTTGATGTAATATGATGTCAATAATGACTATTGCCAACTGGTCGAGTTCATAATTAAGGGGTTGTGATTTCTCATTTAAGTAATTAAGGTATCAAAAGCTTGTTGAACAAGTCTTTGATCATATGGTGTATATAATGTGGGATCCATCCTAGTAACGAAAAAAAGGGATAAAGAAAGTCAGATTCCATGGCCAAAGTTGGTTTTGGTAACAATTTGCATTCTTGCAAATTGACAAGTCAGCAGCAATTTGCAACGTAACAAGCCTTCTGATTGGCTAAATTGGGTGGCAATTCTTTCTAAAAATAGAAGCCTTCAACTTCCCATTTTAACACACCAATATCAGAAGAAACATATTTGAGAGTTAGACAGTAGTGTGAGGTATTCACAGACGGTGTAGTCCGTGAGGAAAAATAGAGAATGTGAGCGATATTGTAGTGGAGTGAGAATCTTAAAAGAGGATTATTTCTTTTGATTGTATAGTGATCCCTGGAGTATTTTACTCGGGACTACTGGGTGTAAAATTTCTCATTATAGTGGATTACTTTGCTCTTCTCGGGCTCGTGATTTTTTCCTTTATTCAGAAGGATTTTTTACGTTAAAATATTTGTATTCTTGTTTTTTTGTTGATTACCATATCTCGGTACAACATTATTGTTTCGCTGTTATTACCGTGAATATTTTTCCTGTGGGAGAGTTTATTCCTAACAACTAGTATCAGAGCACATGTTCTGCTCGTTCATAGAAATACCGTTCACGGTCGGTAGTACTATACTCGATGAATAAAATATCCGGAGTAAAGTACAAGGTAGTAAAATTCAACGGAGATAGCAGTTTCTCAACATGGCAAAGAATGATGAAGGATCTACTCATCCAACAAGGATTACTCCGTTTCAATTTAGATGAGGTAGTTTGACTCGGCACAGAGTTTCACAGAAAAAAAGACTTTTGAAACTTGTGGTCTTAAAAGCTTAGGGGGGTAAATGCTTTGTGCGGCCATGACATTTGTATGGTTATAAAAGCTTCTCATTAATAGTAAAATGGGTAAAATAAAGAGTTTAAAGTTGAATTATTTCCAAATTTAGAAATGTGTCATTTATTTTGGAACAGACTAAAATGGAAAGTAACTCATCTAATTTGAACATGACATGGTATCAGGCTTCTTGGAACAGACTAGCAGGTGATTTTGGCACTGTGAGAATGGGTAACACGAGTTACTCAAAGATTGCAGGGATCGGTGACATTTGTATTAAGACAAATGACGGATGCACATTGGTTCTAAAGGACGTGCGACATGTGCCTGATTTGCGGATGAGCTTGATCTCGGGAATTGCTTTAGACCAAGATGGATACGAGAACTATTTTGCAAATCAAAAGTGGAGACTCACCAAGAGATCATTGGTGATTGCAAAGGGAGTTGCTCGTGGCACGTTGTACAGGACAAATGTAGAAATATGCCGAGGTGAATTGAACGCGACACAAGATGAGATTTCTGCAGATTTGTGGCACAAAAGAATGGGTCATCTGAGTGAGATGGGATTGTAGATTCTTGCCAGGAAATCACTCATTTCTTATGCCAAAGGTACAACGGTAAAACTTTGTGACTACTTTTTATTTGGTTTAGAGTCTCATTTCAAACATCGTCTGAAAGAAAATTGAATATACTTGATTTGGTATATTCTGATGTTTGTGGTCCAATGGAAATTGAATCGATGGGCGGTAACAAATATTTTGTTACTTTTATTGATGATGCTTCACGAAAATTTGTGGATTTATATTTTGAAAATCAAAGATCATGTGTTTTAAGTTTTCCAGAAGTTTCGTGCTCTGGTGGAAAGGGAGACATGCCAAAAGCTAAAGCATCTCCGAAGTGACAATGGAGGTGAGTATACTTCAAGGGAATTCGAAGAGTACTGTTCCAGCCATGAGATTAGACATGAAAATGTTACAACCTATAATTTCATACGTTAGATTGCGCCGTAAGATAGTCTACGTATAAGGGCCTAAGAATCGGAAAAGAGTTCAAAAAGTCAAGAAAAGAGCAAAGGGCTTCACAAAGCTGGGTATGCTACCGCAAAACCCACATGCGGGCCGCATATCGAACACTGAAATCGCAAACCAAGACAAACTTCTGGACCAAGACCAGTGCCAGAAATGCGGTCATAAGTGCGATCACATTTCTGAAATGCGAACCGCATCTTATACCTAATGTATCGCGAACTGAAACAGATTTTTGGGAAGAAATCTATGTCAGGAATGCGGTCAGTATGCGATCGCATACTGAAAATGCGAATCGGAAATCAGACATCCTTCATCGCATAATGAGACAGATTTCTGGGCTACCATTCGCGTCCAAAATGCGAACCGCATGTTGGTTCTGCGACGAAAATGCGATCGCAGACGTGAAGGCGTCAGACACGTGTGTCACTTATTTGCCGACCTTTAAAAGGAGTATAGACCAGCTATTTCACCATTTTCTAAAACCCAAAACCAAGTAGAACCCCTTGCGACCCCTTCTCAAAGTCCCACACAAGCCTTAATCAATTCCCCCTCTTCTTCAAGCTCTAATTAAGAGTGAAGTCCAGAGTTTGAAGAACCAAGGAAAGGCCCTAACTGATTTTCTCTCTCTTTCAAGCCCTAATCAGGAGTAAAACCTAGGGATTGAAGAACCAAGGAAGAGGGCTGAGTTATCCAACATGCCAGGTAAGTTACTGCTCTCTTTCATGCATTCTTCTCCTGGGAATTCTTGAAAATTCGTTTTATGCATATCGGAAGCCGTGGGTTCAAGTTAATTACTGATAATGGACCGGGTTGTGGTTGTCTTGGGGTGTTGCTGGGTTGCATGTCTTACTACTATTGTTGTGGAGTTTTGGAGGAAGAAGGGTGGGGAGAAACACCATATAATTTAGAGTAATGGTTAATAATAACTATAACGCTTAGAGGATAACGATAGAATCGTTTCTCTATTGTAGACTAAGGAATATGATAGCTGCATAGCTTGAAATTGGTGCAGAGTGTACCAGGTATGTAAGACTATCCCTTTCTTTCGTTTGCACGACTCCGATTGTACATCCTACAATGAACGAGCCCTCAAAGATACTCTATTCTTAGAAGGTAGGAGTGCTTATATTGTTTCCCCTCTTATGGGAGGATTGATGTATATTATTTCTTCGATCTTACGTCACCGGAAGTACAATTCCTTTGAGTTCAGCATGCATTATCTATTTTACTACACCGAGCCGCGCTATAGTCGGCCGGGCAGGCACCTATTGTGCAATTATATGTCTTACTTTACTAGTCGCGCTATAGTCGACAGCTATTTTACTACACCGAACCGCGCTATAGTCTGCCAGGCAGACATCTATTGTGCAACCACTGATCAGTTGGGTATGATGATGATGAGGCCCACAGAGGCGTATATATATGATGATGAGGAGGCCCACAGAGACGTATGTATACGATTAATTTTAAAAGGGATATATATATATGTGTATGCATACGCACATCAGGCATCTCATGGTTTGTCGCCCTCAGAGGCATTCATATGGTACAGGTTGTATGTTTCTTATCCGACGCATATCACTGTTCTTATATTATGATTTTCCCGTCTTACATACTCAGTACTTTATCCGTACTGACATTCTTTTATTTGTGGACGCTGCATGTCGTGCTGCAGGTCCGGTCAGATATATAGACGAGGCTCCCCCACCACAGTAGGCTGCCAATTCAGCGGATATTGGCGAGATCCCTCCTTCGGACTTGCCATGGTCTTGGTTATGCATTTTGTTATAGGCATTATGGGCATGTCAGGGCCCTGTTTCGACACAGGTTGCATTGTTTGTCTTCTTGTAGAGGCTCATAGACAATAGACAATGGGTTGACTTATGTACAGTTGGAATTGCCTTGTCGGCAAATGTATCTTTTTGTTGTATAGTTTTTGCATGACGGCCGTGTCGGCCATGTTATATTATATATGTATGTTCATGTCATTGTATGGTACTTCAGCTGATTATGATTATTGTTGCTATTCATACGGGCATCATCGGCCTTATAGATAACAAGAAAAGTAAGATAAAAGGCATGCCGGCACCCGGCGAGTAGGGTCTGGGTGCCCGTCGCGGCCCTCCGGCTTGGGTCGTGACAGAAAAGACAGTTCTTGGAACCCCACAACGCAATGGTGTAGCTAAGAGAATGAACCACACCATTGTTGAGAAGGTGAGAAGCATGCTCAGAATGGCTAAACTACCTAAGTCATTCTGGGGTAAAGCAGTTCAGACAAACTGTTACCTGATCAATAGGAGTCCATCAGTTTCATTGGAGTTTGACATCCCATAGAGAGTTTGGACCAACAAAGAGGTGTCCTACTCACATCTGAAGGTGTTCAGTTGCAGAGCTTTTGCACATGTACTAAAGGAGTAGAGAACAAAGTTGGATGATAAATCTGTTCCTTGCATATTCATCGGATATGGAGATGAAGAGTTCGGGTACAAATTGTGGGATCTTGTAAAGAAGAAGGTCATCAGAAGCAGAGATGTAGTCTTCCGAGAAAGTGAAGTTGGAACTGTAGATGACCAGTTAGAGAAGGCAAAGAATAGTATAATCCCTAACCTTGTTACCATTCCTTCTACTTCTAACTATCCCACAAGTGCAGAAAGTACGACCGACGAGGTTGCCGACCAAGAGGAGCAACCTGGTGAGGTTATTGAGCAGGGGGAGGGGGCAACTTGATGATGATGTCGAGCAAGTGTAGTACCTCACTCAAGAAGAAGAAGCACCTGAACCCCTGAGGAGATAAGAAAGGCCAAGGGTAGAATCATACAGGTACCTTTCCACAGAGTATGTTCTCATCAGTGATGAGGGGGAGCTAAAATGTCTTAAGGAGGTATTGTCTCATCCAGAAAAGAACCAGTGGATGAAAATCATGCAAGAAGAGATTGGATCTCTACAGAAAAATGACACGTACAAGCTGGTTGAACTTCCAAAGGGTAAAAAACCACTCAAATGCAAATGGGTCTTTAAACTCAAGAAAGATGGAAATGACAAGCTGGTCATATACAAAGCTCGATTGGTGGTAAAAGGCTTCGAGCAGAAGAAAGGTATTGATTTTGATGAAATTTTCTCACCTGTTGTCAAAGTAACTTCTATTCGAACAATTTTGAGCTTAGCAGCTAGCCTAGATCTTGAAATGGAGCAGCTGGACATGAAAACTGCATTTTTTCATGGAGATTTAGAAGAGGAGATTTATATGGAGCAGCCAGAAGGATTTGAAGTAGTTGAAAAGAAATACATGATGTGCAAATTGAATAAGAGTCTTTATGGGTCGAAGCAGGCACCAAGGCAGTGGTACAAGAAGTTTGACTCATTCATGAAAAGTCAAACTTACATAAAGACATATTCTGATCTATGTGTATACTTCAAAAGATTTTCTGAGAACAACTTTATTATTTTATTGTTATATGTGGATGACATGTTAATTGTAGGAAAAGACAAGGAGCTGATTGCAAAGTTGAAGGGAGACTTGTCTAAGTCCTTTCACAAGAAGGACTTGGGCCCAGCACAACAAATTCTGGGGATGAAGATAATTCAAGAGCGAATAAGCAGAAAGTTGTAGCTATCTCAGGAGAAGTACATTGAACATGTACTGGAACGCTTCAACATGAAGAGTGCTAAGCCAGTCAACACACCTTTTGCTGGTCATTTGAAGTTGAGCAAGAAGATGTGTCCTATAACAATAGAGGAAAAGGAGAGCATGACCAAAGTTCCTTACTCATCTGCAGTCGGAAGTTTGATGTATGCAATGGTATGCACTAGACCTGATATTGCTCAAGCAGTTGGTGTTGTCAGCAGGTTTCTTGAAAATCCTGGAAAAGAACACCAGGAAGCAGTCGAGTGGATATTGAGGTACTTGAGAGGTACCGCAGTAGATTGTCTGTGCTTTCGAGGATTTCGTCCAATCTTGAAGGGCTATATAAATGCTGATATGGTAGGTGACATTGATAAAAGAAAATCCATTACTGGATATTTGTATACATTTTCAGGGGGAGCTATATCATGGCAGTCGAGGTTGCAGAAGTGTGTCGCACTCTCTACAACTGAAGCGGAGTACATTGCGGCTACTGAATCTGGCAAGGAGATGATATAGTTGAAACAGTTCCTTCAAGAGCTTGGCTTGCAGAGAAGGAGTATATTATCTATTGTGATTAGTCAAAGTGCAATAGACTTGAGTAAGAACTCCATGTACCATTCAATGACCAAATTTATCGATGTGAGATAGCACTGGATCCGAGAAAAGGTAGAGAGTGAATCTCTACAAGTCCTGAAGATTTTCACAAGTGAGAATCCTGCATATATACTGACCAAGGTAGTACCAAGGGACAAGCTCGATTTGTGCAAAGAACTTGTCGACATGCATTCAAGTTAGAAGCCCGGTGTTACCTTCTTCAGAAAAATGAATCTGAAGGGGGAGATTTTGGGGTCCATCCCCATAATGAAAAAGAAAAAAAAAGGGATAAAGGAAGTCAGATTCCATGGCCATAGTTGGTTTTGGTAACAATTTGCATTCTTACAAATTGACAAGTTGCAGCAGCAATTTGCAACGTAACAAGCCTTCTGATTGGCTGAATTGTGTGACCATTCTTTTTATGAATAAAAGCTTCCAGCTTCTCATTTTGACACACCAATTTCTGAGGAAAATATATCTGAGAGCTAGAGAATAGTGTGAGGTATTTACAGGCAGTATAGTCTGTGAAGGAAAATAGAGAGTGTGAGCGATATTGCACTGAGATGGGAATGTTAAAAGATGGTTATTTCTTTTGAGTGTATAGTAGTCTCTGGAGTATTTTACTCAGGACTACTGGGTGTAAAATTCCTCATTATAGTGAATTATTTTGCTCTTCTCGGGCTCGTGGTTTTTTCCCTTATTCAGAAGGGTTTTCTACGTTAAAATCTTCGTGTCCTTGTTTTTTTTTTTGTTGATTACCATATCTCGATACTACATTATTGTTCCGCTGTTATTACCGTGAATATTATTTCTCCGAGGGGTTTTATTCCCAACATATAAATAGAGCAAGAAATTATTGGTCGAGTGTAAAGCTAGCAGCTAACAGCTTAGTTAATGGAAGTGTTATCTTCTTCATAAAATCTGCAAAATGCAACAAATGGTAATTCCTTACCACAAAAGGGTGAACTTTAGGAGATTTTTTTTTTCTTAAATTAACTTTAGGTGTTTGAGATTAAAGCAGCGTGAGCTGTGAAATATTGGGTTGATTCAATAACGGATTAAGGTTCATCTCGCACTAAATTTGCCTACTTTAATTGATCAAAAGCTCAAAATTTACACTCATAGCGTGAATGGTTGTGTCAGTTCAAGTTTGGACATATTATTTAAATTGAGCCGTCAATAAAATGCTTCATAATAAAAAATAACTGTCCAAAATTTACTTTGATTAAATTTACTACTACTATTCTTTACCAATAGAAGAGGGAAAGTTGCAGTTTTAGGGTTAAAAATCTATTTAGACGCCATATTTCTAGTTTCTTGCACAAAACCTTTTCCTGTCCAGTCTTGTCAGATTGTAACCTTTCCTTGCCTTCCTTTGACGTATTGCTTCTTGTTGCTTTCTTACCAAAATCCGTTGGACTGTGAAATTAATACATAAGTGACAACAGTGCATACAGACAAAATACAATATTTATATAAACAAAAGATGCCAATCCTTTCATTATGATTTTATATATCAGAAGGACAAATTCAAAGTCAAATATAAAGTGTATAGTGATTTTACAGCTCCGGTTTTAATAGGAAGAATTTGAGCATTACCTAGATCAAAATCTAAATGCGGTTAAATTCACCAAAACTTAGAGAGGTACGAGATTACCATCTTAGAAAGAAAAAATGTATAGTAATATATAATTGAGTAAATTTTATGGATGGTTATTTAATTTTATGTTCATTAATTTATAATTATTTTTCTCTTTTTTTTGTTTTGTTACATCAAATTATTCAATTTTCTTTTCATTACTCAAAAATCACATTTCTTTCTTTTGTACACAAAAATTATTTTACTATGCTCTAGTTATCACAATAGTCACTTCGACCAAATTTTATAAAACTTTCTCATGAAGAGTCTATTATGTCCTTGACATTATAAATTTCGTGATCACACATGCGGCTGGTTCGTGCAGGTGCGATGGTCGCAGAAGCGATAAAGGGGCCGCAGAAGCGATAAAGGGGCCGCAGAAGCGGCGTGTGGCGCAGAAGCGTGAGTTGATTGGTGCACCTGCGTGTGCGCAGAAGCGAGAAAACTCCACAAGTGCGGAAGGGTTGGTCTTCATAAGGCTTCGCAGAAGTGAGATTTTTCCGTAGAAGCGGAGGTCGCATATGCGACAATTTGACCGCATATGTGGAAATGCTGGGCAGAAGTTATAAATCGAGGTTTTTTGGTTCTTTTATCATATTTTATGATTTGGGGCTCGGAGTGAAGCGATTTTGGAGGCAAATTTCATCACAAGGATTGGAGTAAGTGTTTTATACTCGGTTTTGATTATATTTCGTGATTCTATCTTTGTTTTTGTTACTTGGATTATGAATTTTAAAGAGAAATTAGGGGTTTTAGCCTAAACATTCATAGAGTGAGTTTTTGAGTTTTGAACATCGATTCGGAGTCGGATTTGGGTGAAACTAGTATGGTTAGACTCGTAATTGAATAAGTTGTCGGATTTTATAAGTTTCGTCGAGTTCAAAGGCGCGGGCCAGGGTTGTATTTTTGGGTTGATGTTGGGCATTTGATTCAAGATTCGACCTTTATCGATTGAGTTTGTTTCCTTTGGCAATAATTGATATATTTGAGTTGCTTTTGGCTAGTTTCGAGTCGTTCAAAGGTTGGTACTTGCAAGATGGCATTTTTGGAGCATCGCTTGGCTTGCTTGGCATTTGATTTTGCTTGTTCAAGGTAAGTAACACTTCTAAAATTGGTGTTGAGGGTGTGAATTAATATATGTAATATGTGTTTGGAGTTAAAGTGACGCACATGCTAGGTGACGGGCGTGTGGGCGTGCACCGTACGAATTGTGACTTAGTCAATTCCATGGAACCGTATAGTTGAATAATATGTTTTTATCCGTATATTCTCCATGTAGTATAGCAATTCACTTGCATATCATGTTAGAAATCATGTTTAGGCTATGTATTGGTACTGTAGAGACCCACAAAGGTCGTGTTACATGTTGAGTTATCTGCTAAATTGTTGTGTTGTACTCAGTCACAGTTTTACTTGCATATTATATCTTAGTCTCTATTGTTCTTTATTGATACATTATATCATTGCTGATTGGGCTGATTATTATGGTTATTGAGAGCCCGAGAGACTGGAGAAATTGATGAATGAGTGAGGCCGAGGGCCTGATTGTGAGGATATTTGTGGGAGCGGGCAGCACGCCGCAACATGTTTTATTAATTTATGCCATGATTGGCTTGTTATAGCTCTTGGGCTGAAGTAGCCTCTCCAGAGTCTGTACACCCTCAGTGAGCGTAGGTACCTGCTAAGTGCGAGTGCGAGTGCCAAGAGCGAGTGCTGAGTGACTAGGAGGACTGAGTGACTGTGAGGACAGAGTGATTGGGAGGACTGAGTGACTGGGATGAATGAGTGGATTGATACTCTGAGAATATGCATATAGTTGTTCACTATATATAGTATCGCACTCGACATGCGCACTTGACATACGGGCATTGAGACGCATTTTTCCTCATGTTGTACGGTATCACGCCATTCATGATTTCTCATACACATTCTCATGTAGGCATAGAGATGTATTTTCCTCATGCTATCTGAAAATGGACCGTCATTTTTATTGTTGAAAGGTTTCTGGAAAGAAAAATCACAGTTTTCAGGCTTACTCATATTTTTGGTGACTCAGCAAAAGATTTGAGTTTTATTATCGTCAATTAAAATCACACCACAATGTTTCCCACTCCTAAAAAAATTTAAAACTAACTACACCCGGTTCAAACAAAACCCTTGGAAAAGAACCGCGACACAAAGAAAAACCGAGGGGAAATTGTTAAACAACCTAAAAAAGAAAATCTTTTTGTCTTTTTCTTTCAACTTTTATCCCTCAAGAAACCTGTCGAATAATATCCATCGTCGGGAAAAATAAAAAAATTAAATTTTTTTCTGATTTTTCAAATTTTTTTCTATCTCTAACTACTAATACTAACAAAACAAAAAAAAAAACTAAAACTAATATACATACATACATACAAATATCCCCCAGCCCACACTTTAAGTTGTGGCATGTCACCATGGCACACAATTAAAAAGCATAAGGTAAAGGAACTTCCTTGAATATCTAGTCGGGGTCTGAGTCGAAGTCAAACTCCATTCCTCGCGCCCGAACTAATGCACACATCCATGCAGAAAGCTTCTTCTCAGCCTTCTTAGGGTACAACCCACACATATCTTTCTCACTCACCGCAACCTTCTCTTTTGAGCCCTTGACTTTCCACTCAACACTTGCAGCTGGGTTTTCCTTTTTGCACCCCCTTTTCTACATCCATCTTGAAAGTCACAGTCTCCTCACCCACTCTAAGCATGAGTTTTCTGTCATGTATATCTAATATCGCTCTTCCCGTCGCTAAGAATGGTCTTCCTAGGATGAGGGGGACCTCCTTGTTTTCCTCCATATCCACCACTATAAAATCCACAGGAAATACAAACTTATCCACCCGAACTAACACATCTTTCACTATCCACCCGGGTATTAGAGCCATTTGGTCTGCCAGCTACAATGATATTGGTGCAGACCTTATCTCTCCGATCTTCTTCTCCAGTTTCCTGTAAATAGATAGAGGCATTAAATCAATTGAGGCACCAGAATAACATAAAGACTTATCAAAATTAATAGTTCTTCAAGAGCAAAGTATAGTAAAACTCCCTAGATCTCCACACTTTTGTGGGAGTTTATTTTGCAATATCAAGCAACGCTCTGTGAGCTTGACCACTGAGGTCTCCTCTACTTTCCCCTTCTTTGTAAGGATCTCCTTCAAGAATTTGGCATAAGCAGGCATATGTGAGAGCACTTCTGTAAATGGTAAGTTCATATGAACCTGTTTCAACACATCCAGATATCTTTCAAACTGCTTGTCCAGCTTTTCTCTATATAGCTTTTGAGGGAAAGGTAGCCGGCATATGCTTGCTCTCCTCATGTTCTTCCCTTCTCGAAGTTTCTCCCTTCTTCTTCTTCTTCTTCTTCTCAGCTTTCATTGAGCCTTTCTTCTTCTTGTCAACATCATTTTTCAGCTGCTCTCCACTTTCTTTTTCAAGTATCACACCTTTTTCTATCGGGGTGGGATCTTTCACCACTTGCCCACTTCTCAAGGTTACAATATTCACTGTTTCTTTGGGATTTCTTTCAGTATTAGCAGGGAGAGTTCCTGGAACCCTATCAGATAATATTGTTGCAATCTATCCCACATGCTTCTTTAAATTTCGAATTGCTGCCCCTTGTACTTCAAATCTTTCATCAATTTTCACAATGAAGGCCTTCATGAGATTTTCTAGACTAGGTTGATTAGGTTGTTGAGGCTGAAACTGCTGCCTCGACTGATTTATAAAACCAGGAGCTCCTTGTCTCAGAAATCTAGGGTTGTATTGTTGCCATGCATTTGCGGTATCCCCAAGTGAACTCCATGAAAAACCGAGGTGCTTCTGACCCATTGCATTAAAATTGTAATTTTCCACGGCATTCACTTCCTCAATTGAGGCTTGACACTCATGAGTAGGGTGTCCTGTTCCACATATATCAGATGCTTCATGAGGCTCACTTTGTATCGTGGCTAAGGTTAGCTTTCTTATTTCTTTAGCCATGGCATCAAGCTGTACCTGCACTGATGTATTAACATCAACTTGGTGAACACCAGATGATCTTCTTCTTTCAGCACTCTCAGGGTGCCACTGATCAGCATCTTCAGACAACTCATCAAGAAATGTAACTATCTCCTCTGGAGTCTTCTTCATCAACGGGCCTCGAGCTGCATTGCTCAAGGTTCTACACGAGGCCGGTGTCAATCCATCCCAAAGTCCTGGAGTTGCATCCAGAGTTCAATTCCACTATGTTGGCACTTTCTAACTATCTCCTTAAACCTCTCCTATGCTTCAAAAACAGTTTCAGTCTCTTTTTAACTGAAGTTATGGATTTCTCTTCTAAACTTGCCCGTCTTAGCTGAGGAGAAATATTTATCAAGGAATTTTCTAGTCATCTCCTCCCATGTTCTGATCGATCCCATGGGTAAGCTTCGAAGCCACTGCTTTGCATCTTCTTTGAGTGTGAAGGAGAATGCCCTTAAGTACACTGCATCTTGTGACACACCATTATATTGAAAGGTGATTATAATCACCTCGAAGTCCATTAGATGTGTGTTTGGATCTTTGTTCATCTTCCATCTGAAGACACATCAATTCTGAAGGGTTTGGAGCAACCCTTCCTTCAATTAGAAATTGTTAGTTGCAATTGGAGGTGGTCTCACACTTGATAAGTCTTGATTTTAGACCGGTCTAGCATAATCACCTAGTGATCTCTCACGTATGAAAGCTATATTTCCGAATTGGTCTACGGCTAAGGGTTGATTTTGAGCAATTCTCCGACCCCTCTATTCTTCATAGATAATATGTGCTTCTCTAATAGCTGTATCCTCAGCTTCCGTGTAGTCTTTTCCCCTTGTTGGGCTGCCTCTCTTGCAGCCAAATCTACATAATCATTACTGTTCCCAGCCATAGTTTCTTTGGTTGAGGATTGCCTAACATTTCCCAACCTCTCGATGAGATTTCTTTCCTTACTCAGCTGTCGTAGTTTTTTTCTATCTCGGGCTTGTATGTTAGCACTTCTTTCGAAGAAGCTCGAGTCATGCACCAATCTAAACCTGTAACCTGCGCACAGTCAACAAACACTAACCGTAAAAAGGGAAAATAAAAAAAAATAAAAATAAAAATTCCTGAATTAGCACTACAAACTATTTCAAACACTATAGATTGCCAATTCCCAGCAACTGCCCCACGACTAAAACACACTTAAATTCTGCTCGCTTATCAAATATAGTATAGTATAATATCGTACCCACAGGGATTTGATTTAAACAATATTCTCGTAGTTTCTAGCTTGATTGCTATTCAAAATGATCAACAACTGAGATTTATAAGATATCTATCTAAAACTTACTAAGAATCTAAAGCTATTAACTAATGACAACCGAAATAAGGAATAAACAAAGAAAGTTATCAATGGGAGAAGATAGGGTTTTGATATGATAGGTTCAAGATAATTGTTTGGAATCTAACTCTTGCTTATTCACTTCTAATGTTTAAGTGAGTCTTTCGAATTCACTCAATTATTAGTTCAAACATTCAGTAAAAAATCTTCTCTCAATTAAGTTTTAACCTCACAAGATGAACCAATTTAAGCACGTGAAGATATGCAAGAATGCGTAATGGATTGGTCTTTAGGAAAATCTCTCTCAATTATCCTTCTAACTAGGTTTAATCAATGATTCAACTAGCCTCTTTCGATTACTTAGAAGAATTAATGAGCTCAACCAACAATATAATGTAAAGATATCACAAGTTATGCCTCTCTCGATTACATAAACAAGTGAATATAGATGCAACAATTAAATCACCCAAAAATAATTCAATACATAAAACTAGAGTTATAATCCACAAACAATCATTAATACACCTAATCCATCAAACCCTAAAGAGAACTACTCCATACATCACCAGAACCTGATGAATACAGGCCTATCCTCTCAGAAGATGAGATGAATGGAAGAATTGAGGAGGAAGGTGACCTTGGTGAAGCATCAGAGGATGACCAACATTGTGACCTCCTAGTGGATGCCATCAATGGGGAATAGCAACAACATGATGTGATTAACAACCATGGTTTATCCCCTAGAGCATATAATCCATCACCAACCAAAAAGCAAACTCCCCTCCCTTTTTTAATGATTAGCACACTCACTTGGAATATCAGAGGTATCATATCCTCTGAAGCTATTGAGAGACTCAAAACATTAAGACACATCCACAAACTCTCCTTCATAGCTCTCCTGGAACCTTTCATGGATACCTCTCACATCAACCACTATAAAAACCAAGGCTCTTGGGCACAATCTAATAAAGAAACTTGGGCACAATCTAATAAAGAGACAGATAGAGTCATAACCCATGAACTCAATGCTCCATATGTTAGCCATCTGAAGATTGAAGAAGTTGTGCTTAAACAGAAAACTCAGTTGAAATGGTTCAAAGAAGGAGATGCTAATTCAAAATATTTCCACAGCCTGATCAGAGGCAATAGAAGGAAACTTTATATCCATAAAATCAAAAATGAAGATCATGATTGGATACATGGAGATGAAGCAATTGGTGAAGCAGCTTGTGATCATTTCCACAACTTATTCACTGACAATGGCGGAGTAATTAGAGAAGACCTCTTATCCTGCATACCAACACTGATTACAGATTCAGATAATGTCACTCTTAATAAAGAACCTGCCATTGAAGAACTCAAGAACATTATTTTTTCAATGAACCCCACTAGTGCTGCTGGTCCTGATGGCCTTAATGGAAAGTTCTTCCGACATTGTTGGGAAATCATTCAATATGATCTTTTCAATGTCATAAATGCCTTTTTCTGTGGTCAATCACTGCCCAGATACATGACATAGGCATGCTTGGTACTACTTCCTAAGGTGAAATTCCCTAATACTCTAGCTGAATTCAGACCAATCAGTTTGAGTAACTTCATCACAAGATCATATCCAAGCTTATAAGTTCCAGAATCACAACCATACTCCCTAGAATCATATCTCCTAACCAAACTGGCTTTATAAAAGGCAGAAGCATTACTGAAAACATTATGCTTGCACAAGAGATTGTCCAAGGAATCAAAAAACCAAATATAGGTGCAAATGTAGTGATAAAGTTGGATATGGCAAAAGCATATGACAGGGTTTCATGGTCTTTCACCTGCATCGTGATGAGAAGGATGGGCTTCAGTGAACAGATAATTGATATGGTGTGGAGAACACTAGCAAACAATTTGTATTTTGTAATTGTTAATGGTACAAGATATGGTTTTTTCCACTCAAGAAGAGGTCTCAAACAAGGTGACCCATTATCTCCCTCATTATTCATATTAGGGACTGAACTGCTTTCAAGAATGCTGAATAATCTCACACATGACCAATTCTTCAATGGTTTCTATATGGAAAAAAGGGGACCCTAGATCACACACTTGAGCTTTGCTGATGGTGTGATCATTTTCACATCTGGGTGTAGGAAATCACTGCAGAAAGGTATGACAGTTCTGCATAACTATGAGCAGACATCTGGCCAACAAATCAACAAAAGCAAAAGTCACTTTCTTACTGCTCCTTCTGCCTTTCAATACACAATTAAAAGAATTCAGCAAGTAACTGGTTTTACCAGGAAGGAATCTCCCATCACTTACTTAGGCTGCCCTCTCTACATTGGCAGGAAAAGAATTGTCCACTTTAACAGTCTCATCTCCAAAGTTGTCAATAGGATCAGAGGTTGGCAAGGTAGACTACTATCATATGGAGGCAGATTAACCTTGATCAAACATGTCCTTCAATCACTTGTTATACATCTTTTATCAGTTGTCTCTCCACCAAAGACCGTCCTAAAACAAATTGAAAAGATGGCTGCAAACTTCTTCTGGGGTATGGACAAAGATAGAAACAAATACCATTGGGCTTCATGGCACTAGCTGTCCTATCCTATGGAAGAAGGTGGTATAGGGTTAAGATCCATACATGAAATTTTTAAAGCCATGGAATATAAACAGTGGTAGTGGTTTAGAACAAAACAAACCTTATGGAGCCAGTTTATTCTTGCCATATATTGCAAAAGATCACATCCTATATCCAAAAATTGGAATTCTGGGCAATCCCAAACATGGAGAAAGATGAGGATCAACAAGAAAACAGCTGATAACCACATCTATTGGAGACTACATTCAGGGAACTGTAGCTTCTGGTGGGACAATTGGCTTGGCATTGGACACTTAGCTAGCTTCAAGCAAGATGGTGGTAGACCTGGCAACATCAAAATTTCACAACTTTGGAATAATGGACAATGGGACATCCAGAAGCTAAACCAAATAGCACCCATGAATATGATACCTCACATCATACAAACATAGATTCATTATAACCCCTATCTCCCTGATAGAGCAGTATGGCAACTTAATGCCTTAGGAGAATTTTCTTGTGCATCAGCATGGTCTGTCCTGAGAGAAAAAAAGCAAATCTTTCTCACCAATAAAATGACTTGGCATAGAAAATCCCCTTTAAATGGTCCTTTTTCTTATGGAGAGCTATGAGGAATAAGTTGCCTACAGATGATAAAGTAGCTAATTTGGACCTCCTACTGTTAACAAATGTGTCTGCTGCAGGAAACCAGGGGCTGAGACAGTGGACCACATTTTTAGCACTGGTCAGTTTGCCAGATTCATCTGGAAACATTTCAATACACCAGTGGGCATCCAAAATTATATGCTACCATAAAGGATGACCTTAATGAAATGGTGGACCCAAAAAAGGGACAATGAATTACAAAAACTGGTTTTAGACACAATGCCAATTATAATCTGTTGGAACCTTTGGAAAAACAGATGTGCTGCTAAATATGGGGGAAAAGCATCATTTGAAACAAGAGTATTGTACTCCATCTACTATGATCTTACATTATTGCTCAAAACATCCTATGGCAATATCAAACGGCCAAGAAATTGGTCTGAGATATACCCTACCATAGAGATGCCGAAACACCATACTACTGTACAACAGGTCACTTGGCTTAAACCACTCATGGGTTTTGTTAACGTGAATACAAATGGCAGTGCTATGAGCAATCCTGGGAAAATTGGAGCTGGAATCATTATTAGAGATCATGAAGGGAGATTCATCCATGCAATCTCAAGCCCTTTGGGAGAAGGTACCAATAATCTAGCAGAAGTTGAAGCTGCATACATTGGTATCAAATGGTGCATTGAAAATGGCTACACTAGAATTCATCTGGAAATTGACTCTCAAATGCTCATTCAGTGGCTAACTGGCAAAGTTGTCTCACCATGGACCTTATACATGCTGATACAAAAGATCAACAATCTGAAACAGCAATGTGAAGAGTTGCAATACTCACATATTTTTAGAGAAGCTAACTGCCCAGCTCATGCCCTCTCAAAATGGAGTCATGAGCTAAGCTCAATGACACATTACAACAATCAATTGGATCCGCCTGCACAAAATAAAAGGACAGGTATACCTTGACCTTAAAGCCACACCAGCTTTCAGACACATGAGAGCCAAAAAGATCAATTTTCCACCACAGTTATTCCTTGACAATTCTGATGGAAATGAATAGAAATAACATGTGCAAGAGATCAATACATGCAATTCAAATCACCATCTCACAAGAACACAGGAAGATCAACAGAGAAAATTTCAAGCAGGAACACTCATAGAACAGGGCACACCCTGTACTAACACTTCTTGTTTTCTTTGTGTATTGGCAGTATTTTGCAGGTTAGCAGGAATGGTTCAATCCACTGATACACAAATGGATACTCCAGCAACAAGGAAAACATGCTCAAAAAACCAGCATCCCTAGAAACCAGAAACAGAAGACCAACAAAGAGAACAAACCACCACAGTTACTATTGAAACCATCATCCTTCTCAGCGCTGAAGGGAATCAGGATTGATCTAGTATATAGATGCAGGTTCAATGTGTGGTATTAGCACTTTTAGTGCTCGTTCTATTACACCTACAACAATCTTCTGGGACCTTCCTCATCACCCTTCACCACATGATTGCCACAACTTCACAACTGCAGCAACTGCAGCAACTGTGCAAGACCAGCATGACATCCAGCCACAATAGCAGCCATTCAGAGAGAGAAAGACCTACCAAAGACCACAAGCAACACATACAGATACAACCATATATCACACGATCACACAGAAGCAGCCCACAACATAGACAATCATCAGTTCAACAGTCAATGCAAGTCACATACCATATAACCAGTTCTAACAAGTTTAGAAATTTGGCAAACACCAGGACAATACTGCAAGGGCAATATATGCTATCACCAATATCAATGTTGATTCCATTGCAACTGCAGATACTATCCTGGACCAACTTCCTTATCCTCATACATAGGACTCCCACAAACTCACAAATGCAACAAAGCCACATACACATTAAGTCAGTTAACCATTGCTCCAGGTTATTGCCACAATTGCAATGTGTGGTATCAGCACTTCTAGTGCTCATTCTATTGCAATTGCAGCAATCACTAGGGCCCCTCCTCCATATCTTTTACTACTGGACCAACACAAGACAGTACCTCTACAAACACCATACGACTAACACAAAGCCCCACATCACTTCAACAGCAACAGCAGCAAGATGGACATCCATTCATCAATTCAACAACAACAGCAGCAACAGCAACAGCAACAGCAACAGCAAGATGGACAACCTTTCATCACCTCAACAGATACTACAAGCCACAGAACCACAACAGAAGTTACAAGCTACAGGAACACAACAGAAACAACACAGTCACCATCACAACAACATGCAACATTGCAGCAGCAGACATCAATAGCAGCCACCACTACAGTAAAACCCTAGGGAAATAGACTTATATTACCTGTAGTACCTCTTCATCAGACCTCACCAGCACAACACTCACCATCTCACTATCCACAACACTCACTGAAAGTTGGAACACCTCTACAAGCACCAGACAGGTAACACGCAATCTCACAATAGCAGCAACAGCAGCAGAAGCAGCAACAACAGCAATCACAGCAGGCAAACAGGAACTCAACACAAGCAACACACATACACTTCTCAGCATATTACTAACAACACTCTTTGGAAGATGAAGGAAACTCAACTGCCTACCATATACACTGGACAATGCCAGTACTACTGTCCAGCCATAGAGCAACTTTTTGTTAGCCATCTTCAATTCTGCTTTCTTTGCTATCAATGCCAAAGCAAAGTTGAAGATGGCTAATTTTTTTATTATCGGACACACTTCTTAGAAGAGTCCCACCTTTTCTTAGAAATAGATCCTATTGTACATGGAGGATACTATTTCAACTCACATATGTAGTAGATTTAGGAACATATGTACTTTTTTGTATAGGCGACCTAGATTCACTTCATACTGTTTTTGTATATATGATTGTCTATCGATACTATAAGATGACAATCATTGCATCACTATAGGTATCACTTATCATAGCTATTCAAGCACACTTGGTCGTTATGCCTTAATGACCAAGAGTGTACACACTATTTTCTGGGAGGTAAGGTTTATGTCCCCCTCCATTACTGTACTTTATGCTATATATATGAAAATCAACCCTAGGCAACTTGCCTAGTGGAAAAAAAAAACTACTCCATAGATATGGAGCAATTCATCACAAATAAAATTAAAGTACAGGGAAATATAAATTCAATCCAAACTTGGGCTTGAGCGAGGAAGGAATGTGAAATCCTTGTGCTTATGTTCTTCCAACTCCTCCTTAGCCTCCTTAGGTCAAATATGTGTCAAAAGTCCAGAAAATAACGTTTTTTCATATATTTATACTAAGTAAGGTCGGGCCAAGATGAAATCATCTTTTCCTAGCCGTAATAGGATATTCTTTGGGCTTTACTCAGATTTCAAAGCTCCAATAGCTCGAATTCATTCCATAACATCTACATCAATCGGAATCACTCCTACAAGGCATAAAACACACAATAAGTGCAAAACACTATCAATTAAAGCTCAAACACAAGTAAAGTACAGTGAATTCGTGTGCAATAAGCGACAAAAACACGTAATTATAGCCTACCATCAACACCCCATACTTAAATAATTGCTCCTCCTCGAGAAATAAAACTACACTTCATATAGAACCCGACCTTTTTCAACGACTCTCACAACTCATCACACCAAGAATATTTAAAACAAGTTAGGCACAATACCGTAACATCCTCGCCTCAAGATTTGACTCAAAAGCACCGCACATTCCTATAAACCGCTCATTTACTCTAACATAGAGGTCAACGACATTAACCTTCCTTCATGAATCAAGTGCCTTCACACAACAATAGAGAGTATTTCCACACACAATAAAATTTAAGAATGATTAGGAACTCAAGATAGGAAGAATTCACTCACTCTCAGCAGCAACATTCATGTGCCACAAAAGACGTACCATAGGCTTGCCCGTAGTGTACTACTCAACTAATTGAGCTCATTCAGTCAAGGATCAAGTAGACTTTATTTGGTTGTAAGGTAGGCTGCGGGATGGGTAGGATACATTTAGATACTACGCCTCCCTAAGCACATTAATACGTACAATTAACCATTCAAACCCGCACACTTATGTCAAACCATAAATCCACCTTCACATAAATATACATTAATTCCCTACTTCTTTAAGCACAATTACATCAAGTTACCACTATCAAGGGACATTTTTCACAATCATACATTTTTTTTTCTTTTGTTTTTTAATTTAACTGGCTCTTACTTTTTAAAAATATTGGACCTTTCTCCTTATTTCAATAGTTCAACTCAAACGCCAAAACAACCACCCCAAACTTCAACTTTTACAAAGCTCATAACAAATTCAAGTGCTCACGAGAGGTACAAGGTTCAAATAGATGGTCAATTCAAATAAATGGGTTGGGCTTGTAATGTGGTTGCCAATGAAACATGATTACAAGCTCAACGGGGCTAACTAAGATACATCACAATTAGTTGCTAAAAACATATATCTGGCTCAGTAAAAAAATGCCTATATCACTTCCTAGACCGAATAAAATTACTATTCCGCTTTGCAAACACGTGGGACAAGTTCTAGACATCAAATGTAATGCATAGAATACACAAACCTCACACACGTGGCACATAACTCACTCGGGATTGGACTATCAAGACACTTTAGTCAAAGTAGTCAAGTAAAGTTAAGATTATACAATTTAAGGTACTTATACAAGAGTCAATTGATGAGCCTAAGAGTCACAACTAAAGCAGTTAGTATTCTCAAGGCATAATAAATTCAAGAGATATTGCCTTCAAGTCAAATCACAACACAAGTTTTCCTACTCCTAATAAAAAAAATTAAAACTAACTACACTCGGTTCAAATAAAACCCTTAGAAAAGAACGACAAAACAAAGAAAAACTAAGGTGGAATTAATACACTACCTAAAAAAAGAAAATATTTTCGTCTTTTTTATTTTGACTTTAATCCCTCAAGAAATCTGTCGATGATATCCATCATCGGGAAAAATCGAAAAATCAAAATCTTTTATGTTTTTTCAATCTTCTTTCTATCTCTAACTACTAAAACTAACTAACAAAAAACTAAAACTAATCTACATACGTATATACATACATATCCCCACCCCTCACTTCAAGTCGTGGCATGTCCCCATGACACACTTATAAAGCATAAGGTAAAGGAAACTTCCCTGAACATCTAGTCGGTTCTAAGTCGAAGTCGGGTTCCATTCCTCGTGCTCGAACTAATGCACACATCCATCTAGATAGCTTTTTCTCAGCCTTCTAGGGGTACACCCCACACTTATCTTTCTAACTCGCCGCAGTCGTCTCTTTCAAGCCCCTCACTTTCCATTCAACACTTGCAGTTGTTTTTCCTTTTTGCACCCTCTTTTCTACATCCATTTTGAAATTCACACTCTCCTCACCCACTCTAAGCATGAGTTTTCTCTCGTGTATATCCAATATCACTCTGCCCGTCACTAAGAATGGTCTTCCTAGGATGAGCGGGACCTCCTTGTTTTCCTCCATATTCACCACTATAAATTCCATAGGAAATGAGACCTTATCCACCCGAACTAACACATCTTCCACTATTTCCTCGGGTATTAAAGTGTTTTGGTCTGCCAGCTGCAAGGATATTAGTGCAGACCTTATCTCTCCGATCTCCTTCTCTAGTTTCTTGTAAATAGATAGAGCATTAGATTAATTGAGGCACCAAAATCACATAAAGACTTATCAAAATTGATAGTTCCTAACGAGCAAGGTATAGTAGAACACCCTGGATCTCCACACTTTTGTGGGAGCTTATTTTGCAATCTTGCACTGCAATGCTCTGTGAGCTTAACCACTGAGGTCTCCTTTATTTTCCTATTCTTCGTTAGGATCTCTTTCAAGAATTAGAATAAGAAGGCATTTGTGAGAGCCCTTCTGTGAATTGTAAGTTCACATGAACCTATTTCAGTATATCTAGAAATCTGTCAAACTGCTTGTCCAGCTTTTCTCTATATAGATTTTGAGGAAAAGGTAACGCAGGCATGTGCTTGCTCTCCTCATATTCCTCCCTTCTCGATTTTTCTTCCTTCTTATTTTTCTCAGCTTTCGTTGGGCCTTTCTTCTTCTTGTCATCATCACTTTTCAGCTGCACCCACTTTCTTTTTTAAGTATCACATCTTTTTGGATCGGGGTGGGATCTTTCAACACTTGCCCACTTCTCAAGGTTACATCATTCACTGTTTCTTTGGGATTTCTCTTAGTATCAGCAGGGAGAGTTCCTGGAACCCTCTCAGATAATATTGTTGCAATCTTTCCCATTTGCTTCTTTATATTTTTAATTGCTGCCCCTTGTACTTCAAATCTTTCCTCAGTTTTCATAATGAAGGCCTTCATGAGATCTTCTAGACCAGGCGGATTGGGCTGTTGAGGCTGAAACAGCTGCCTCAGCTGATTCATAAAACCAGGAGCTCCTTATCCTGAATTCTGGGGTTGTTTTGTTTCCATGCATTTGCGGTACCCCCAGGTGAATTCCATGAAAAACCAGGGTGCTTCTGACCCATTGCATTAAAGTTGTAATTTCCCACAGCATTTACTTCCTCAATTGAGGCTTGACACTCATGATTAGAGTTTCCTCTTCCACATATATCACACGCTGCATGAGGATCACTTTGTATCAAGGCTAAGGTCAGCTTTCTTATTTCTTTAGCCATAGCATCAAGCTGTACCTGCACATATATATTAGCATCAACTTGGTGAACACCAGATGATCTTCTTCTTTCAGCATTGTCAGAGGGCCACTGATTAGCATATACTGGTAACTCATCAAGAATTGTAACTCTCCTCTGGAGTCTTCTTCATCAAAGGGCCTCCAACTGCATTGCTCAATGTTCTACGTGAGGCCTGTGTCAATCCATCCCAAAAGTCCTGAAGTTGCATCCAGAGTTCAATTCCACTATGTTGACACTTTCGAACTATCTCGTTAAACCTCTCCCATGCTTCAAACACACTTCCAGTCTCTTTCTGGCAGGAGCTCTCTTCTAAACTTTCCCGTCTTAGCTGAGTAGAAATATTTATCAAGAAATTTTCTTGTCATCTCCTCCCATGTTCTAATCGATCCCGTGGTAAGCTTCGAAGCCATTGCTTTGCATCATATTTGAGTGTGAAGGGGAATGCCCTTAAGTACACTGCATCTTGTGACACACCATCATATTGAAAGGTGTTCATAATCTCCTCGAAGTCCATTAGATGTGTATTTGGATCTTTTTTCATCTTCTCTGTGAAGACACAAAATTTTTGAAGGGTTTGAAGCAACCCTTGCTTCAATTCCAAATTGTTAGTTGCAATTGGAGGTGGTCTAACACTTGATAAGCCTTGATTGTAGACCGGTCTAGCATTGTTATCCAATGATCTCCCAGGCATGGGAGCTATATTTCCTAATTGGTTTGCAGCCAAGGGTTGATTTTAAGCAATTCTCCGACCCCTCTCTTCTTCATAGATAATCTGTGCTTCTCTAATTGCTGCTTCCTTAGCATCCCGTGCAGCCCATCCTTGTTGTTGGGCTGCCTCTCTTACAGCCAAATCTACATTATCATCACCGTTCCAACCATAGTATCTTTGGTTGAGGATTGCCCAACCTTTTCTAATGTCTCGGTGAGAGTACTTTCCTTCCTCAGCTGTCACAGTTTCTTTTCTATCTCTGGCTTTTATGGTATCACTTCTTTCGAAGAAACTCGAGTTATGAACCAATCTTAACCTGTAACCTGCGCACAGCCAAAGAACACTAAACGTAAAAAGAGAAAATAGAAATAAAATAAAAATAAAAAATCCTGAATTAGCACTATAAACTATTTCAAACACTATTGATTGCAAATCTCCGGCAACGATGCCAAAATTTTGACGAGCGCAAAACACACACTTAAATTCTGCTCGCAAATCAAATATTGTATAGTGTAATATCGTATCCATAAGGATTGGATTTAAATAGTATTCTCGTAGTTTCTAGCTTGCTTGCTATTCAAGATGATTAATAGTTGAGATTTATAAGATGTCTAACTAAAATTTACTAAGAATCTAAAGCCATTGACTAATGACAACCGAAACAAGGAATAAGTAAAGAAAGTTATCAATGGGAGAAGATAGGGCTTTGATAGGATAGGTGCAAGATAATTGTTTGGGATCTAACTATATCTAATTCACTTCTAATGTTTAAGTGAGTCCGAATTCACTCAATTATTAGTTCAAACATTTAGTAAAAACTCCTCTTTTGATTAAGTTTTAACCTCACAAGATGAACCAATTTAAGCACGTGAAGATATGTAAGAATGCGTAATGGATTGTTCTTTAGGAAAACCTCTCTCAATTGTCCTCCTAACTAGGTTTAAGCAATGATTCAACTAGCCTCTTTCGATTACATAGAAGAATTAATGAATTCAACCAACAATATAATGCAAAGACATCACAAGGTATGCCTCCCTCAATTACATGAACAAGTGAATATAGATGCAACAATTAAATCATCCAAAAATGCTTCACTATATAAAACTAGAGTTATAATCCACAAACAATCATCAATACACCATTCCATCAAACCCTAAAGAGAACTACTCCATAGATATGGAGTAATTTATCACAAATAAAATTTAAGTGTAGGAAAACATAGCTTCAATCAAAACTCGGGTCTTGAGTGAGGAAGGAATGATGAAATCCTTTTGCTTGTGTTCTTTAAAGTACTCTTTAGTCTTGTTAGGTCGAATATATGTCAAAATTCTAGAAAATAACATTTTTCCATGCATTTATTCCAAGTAGGGTCGGGCCTAGACAAAATCACCTTTTTCTAAACGGAATAGGATATTTACTCTGTAACAAATACACAGGCGCGCCGCATGGGGCGACGTGCCATTCGGGGCAATAGTGGGGAAATCGAGAGAGCTCAACATCTATCGGGTGGCAGGAAATAGGCAGCTGGCCCCACGCGTTGCGGCAGTGAGGTTTTCTTAGAGTACGGCTCAAACTTCAATTTTTGACGTCCAGACTTGATCCTCGACCCCCAAACACGATCTCCGACTTAATCCCTTGGGCTTTTACTCATACTTCAAAGCTCCAAACAGCTCGAATTCATTCTATCATATGTACATAACTTAAAATCACTCCTACAAGGCATAAAACACAAAATAAGTTCAAAAAACTATCAATTAAAGCTCAAACACAAGTAAAGTTTCACTGAATTAGAGTGCAGTAGGCGGCTAAAATAGGAGATTTAGCCTACCATCAAGTCCAAGGTGAGATTTGGACCACCCGAAGCATGTTGAAGTTGGCAGATTTTTGCTGGTGCTGGTGTGCTTCACGATCGCGAAGCAAGTCCCACGATTGTGAAGAAGGGGGCTGGTAGGTGAGCTTTTTCTCTTCGCGATCGCGAGAAAGGAGTAGCGTTTGCAGAAAGCTGGGACTCGAGACCTCGCATTCCCGAGGGCACTATCACATTTGTGAAGTTATAGAGCCAGGCAGAGTAACATTTCAAACCTATTATAACTTATGGAATAACATTTGAACCCCAATAGCCTCAAAGTCAACTCATGGAAAAACCAATGAACCTTATAAATCTTTAACTTTCAAACATTCGACATTTAGAGCCAAATCAACCTAGGAACCTCCAAATCCAAATCCGTACATACGCCTAAGCCCAAAATCACCATACAAACCTACTAGAACTATTAAACACAAATTTGAGGACATTTACACAAAAGTCAAACCTTGGTTAACTTTTATAACTTAGTCTTTCAAAAATAAGATTAAGTGCCTCAATTCACTCCAAAAGCTTTCAGAAATAAACCAACCATCCCCGCATGTCATCAAACATCAAATACATATACGAGGAACATCAAACAAGGTAACAGGGCTAAAAAGTAAAAAAGGAGTGGCTGGGTTGTTACATGAGCTTTGATTGTAGTTTTAAGACCTTGGATAGATCCTAATGGTTTATATGAACTTGTGTATAAAGTTTGGTTGTAATTCGAAATGTCTAAGTATGATGGTCACGATCTAAAATTTCACCAATGTCGTGATGGCACCTAACTCGCCCGCTAGATAAGCTAAACGGTATGAGTTACTACTAAACTAAGAAATTATCAATATATGAATAAACCTATAACAAAATTCAGTATACAACTACTCTGAGAACTGGTAGTACAAATCATGAGCCACAATGATCTAGATTTACAGAGATGGGAAGTTAAATGCAACATCTGTTTAGAAATTACATAAACAAAAATGAAATGCTAAGATACCAAGAACAACAAGTAGCATAAATTTGGTACGTGGGGTACGCCTCCAATCTAAAGCTCCCTTTTCACAACAAATCAGCTCTAGAATCTGCAGGCAAGGTGCATAAGTGTAGTATGAGTATGTTCGACCTCATGTACTCAGTAAGTATCTTGACTAACCTCATAGAAGTAGTGACGAGGTTTTTAAGTCAAAAGATACTTACTTGTCAAATAACCTGTGCAATATATCCAAGACTAGCAGCGGAAAGTAGAGCATATAAACAATAACTATAGTTTTACAGAACAAGTGATAGCAACTTAATACAGGGCTCAACTTCAACAACAAGCCATCAAATGGAATCACACACATATGGCACCTTATGACCACATTATCAATTATCCTTGCACGGCAAAGATCTTGTACTACACACATGTCACATCCGCACGGTAAAGACCTAGTGCCACATTTAATATGATTCATTTTCCATTTTCAAATAACACATTCAAGAGAACTTTTCAAGAATCAAATATGGTGATGCACAATAACATCTTTCTTTTTACTACAATCTGTTACGTTTCCAACAAATCAACAAAATATGAGGTAACAACTCCACGTAGGTAAATCCATCTTGTCAAACAATCATCAAGTAATAATAGAGGCATATATTAGCATGTTAGAAAAAACTCACAAAACCACATAAAAATGCATGACACATATAAAGAAGTCATAAACATAACAAGAATGCCTCTCTTTCACCACCATAGATATATAATCAAAACAAATTGCCACCAGGCTGTCACATAACATTCTTACTATGCCACACTTATTTCGCCGCATGAGCTCAAAATGAATATTCTCCCTTTGTAATGACCCGAGCAATCATTTTAAGCATTTTCACTTTACTAGGTAGTTTGAGGGATGAGTAGATCCATATGATGTATTATGACTTATGTGAATCATCAGTTTTGGTTTTCAGGTAAATCGGAATCGATTTGGAAGAATGAATTTCTTGATTTAAGCTTTAAGTTGGAAGAGTTGACCAAGTTTGACTTTAGTGTTTGATGTCAGATTGAAGTTTTGATGGTTCCATTAGGTCCGAGTGGTGATTTAGACTCGGGCATATGCCCAAATTTGCATTTGTATATTTCTAGAATGATTCGACACTAATTGGCGGAAGCTGGAAATTTGAAGGTTTGGACAGTTCATGAGTTTGATCGAGAGTTGACTTTGAGGATATCATACTCGGATTGAGTTTTCGGGAACAGGAATAGCTTCATTATGTTATTTGGGACTTGTGCTCAAAATTTGGGTTCATTCCGGGTTGATTTGATATGTTTCGGCGCGAGTTTTGAAAGTTGAAAGTTCAAAGTTCATTTGAGTTTGAATTGAGGTGTGGTACGTCGTTTCGATATTGTTATGAATGATTTGAGGCCTCGTGAAGGTGCGCAGTATGTTATAGGACTTATTGGTATATTCGTACGGGGTGCTGGGTGGCCCAGGTGAGTTTCGGACGAGGGTTGGATCATTTTGTTTCATGTTGCATTGTTGAAGAGGAACTGGATCTGGTATGATCATACCTGCGGCTAGTTCGCACAGGTGCGATGGTCGCTGAAGCGATAAAGGGGCTGCAGAAGCAGCATGTGGCATAGAAGCGTGAGTTGGTTGGAGCACCTGTATAGGCGCAGAAGGGGGAAAACTCCGCAGGTGCAGATGAGCTGGTCTTCAAAGGGCTTCACTGAAGCAAGATTTTTCCACAGAAGCGGAAGTCGCAGATGCGAAAATTTAACAACATATGTTGAAATGCTGGGCAGAAGCAATAAATTGAGGTTTTTGGTTCGTTTATCATATTTTGAGATTTGGGGCTCGGAGTGAAGCGATTTTTGAGGCCAATTTCATCTCAAGGATTGGGGTAAGTATATTATACTCTGTTTTGATTATATTTCTTGATTCTATCTTCGTTTTTGTTAATTGGATTATGAATTTTTAAGAGAAATTGGGGGTTTTAGCCTAAAGTTTCATAGAGTGAGTTTTTGAGTTTTGAACATCGATTCAGAGTTGGATTTGGGTGAAACTAGTATAGTTGGACTTGTAATTGAATGGGTTGTCAGATTTTATAAGTTTTGTCGAGTTCCTAGGTGAGGGCCTGGGTTGGACTTTTGCGTTGATTTTGGGCTTTTCATTAAAGATTCGACCTTTATCGATTGAGTTTGTTTCCTTTGGCATTAATTGATGTATTTGAGTTGCTTTTTGCTAGTTTTGAGACGTTCGGAGGTTGGTACGCGTGGGATGGCATTTTTAGAGCGTCGCTTGGCTTGCTCGGCATTGGATTTGGCTTGTTCAAGGTAAGTAACACTTCTAAACTTGGCACTGAGGGTGATGGGCGTGCACCGTAGGTATTGTGACTTGTTCAATTCCATGGAACCGTATAATTGAATAATCTGTTGTTATCCGTATATTCTCCATGTGGTACAGAAATTGAATTGCAAATCATGTTTAGGCTATGTGTTGGTACTGTAGAGACCCACAGAGGCGTGTTACATGTTGAGTTGTTTACTAAATTGTTATTTTATACTCAGTCACCATTTTAATTGCATATTATATCTTAGTCTCTATTGTTCTTTATTGATTCATTATATCATCGCTGATTGGGCTGATTATCATGATTATTGAGAGCCCGAGAGACTAGAGAGATTGATGACTGAGTGAGGCCGATGGCCTGATTGTGAGGATATGGCTGCACGCCGAAGCATGTTTTTATTGATTTATGCCATGATTGGCTTGTTATAGTACTTGGGCTGAAGGAGCCCTTTCAGAGTCTGTACACCCCCAGTGAGTGCAGGTATAGTGCGAGTGCCGAGAGCGAGTGCTGAGTGACAGTGAGGACTGAGTGATAGTGAGGACTGAGTAATTGTGAGGATTGAGTAACTGGGAGGAATGAGTGGATTGATACTATGAGAGTATGCATATGGTTGTTCACTATGTTGTATCGCATTCGACATTCGCACTTGACATACAAGCATTGAGACGCATTTTTCTTCATGTTGTACGGTATCACGTCATTCATGATTTCTCATACGCATTGACATATAGGCATAGAGATGTATTTTCCTCATGCTATTTGAAAATGGAACATCATATTTATTGTTGAAAGGTTTTTGGAAAGAAAAATCACAGTTTTCATGCTTACTCATATTTTTGGTGACTTCGGCAAAAGATGTGAGTTTTATTGTAACACTTGAAAAGCAATGACTATTTTTTCGGGGCTGTGAACGAGATGAGCATTTTTATCATAGAGTTGTTACTTGTGTTACTTTCATTATATTGCTATGAACTGTTACTGGTTATTAGTGTCGGACTCCGACCTTTTTCCCAGCTCGTCACTACTTCAACCTAAGGTTAGGTTTGTTACTTATTGAGTAGTCGGTTGTACTCATACTACACTTCCTCACCTTGCGTGCATATTTTGGATGCTGATGCTGCTGTGTATGGCGGAAGCTAGCATTGAAGTCGTACCTGTGTTCCAATTACAATTGCCTCTTATTCATGGTAGCTCTAGACTTATGAAAATCTATTTATGTACATTCAGACAAATGATGTATTTATTTCATACTAGCTTTGTAAACCCTAAATCTTAGAAGCTCATGACTTGTACTACCAGTCCTTGGGGATTCTTTGCATAATAGTTCACCTGTATTATCATTTCTTCTCTTAATAAATATTATTTGAATTGGTTTATTGTTAACTGGCTTACCTAGCGGGTTAGGTTAGGTGCCATCACGATAGTTTGGATTTTGGGTCGTGAAAAGATGGTATCAGTGCTCTAGGTTCATAGGTTCTGCAAGTCATGAGCAAGTGTCTATCAGAGTCTTGCGGATCGTTATGATGACGTCCATACCTATCTTCGAGAGGCTACGGGGTTTTTAGGATAATTTCCCATCTTTCTTTGCTTATCATGCGGAAATGATTCAGCTTGAAACGTAACTCTTTGAGTTCCTTCCATGCATTCGTATGCGCATGTGAGCTCTTGGTATTAGTTGTGCATCGACGGCTTGTAATTCCATAGATGTGGTTTTGGTGTGCTGAGGATGGGCCAGTTTGGAGGACGTTTGGCAGAGTTTTGGTTGTAGCTTAAGCACAAGGATTTCAGTTGTGTGAGCACGTGCTTTTAGACTTATATGTCTGGTAGTGTCCCTATGAGTGGAATTTGTGGCTTGATTAGTGGTTTAGTGGCTATATGATGAGTATAATGTGACTGTAGGATGTGTTCAGAGGGATTGAATGCGACAAGAAGGGTTTGCTTGAGATGTATAAAGAAATGCCAGTTTGGGGCTGAGCAGGTGGGTTATAACTTGCGAGGAAATCTATGGATGTGGGATTTTCATGATGTTGTGTGGAAGGTTGTGAGTTGTACTTGTGCGATTTTAGTTTTGATCGGTTGTTATAGATGACCTGAGCATCATGAGAATGAATGCGAGGTTTGCAAATGATTTGAGGTATTAGAGGGTTTGTGTTACATGGGCTTATGAGGGATTGAGTTGAATTTCGTTGTGGGATTATGGCAGTAATAGAGCATGGGTATTATGACTTATCGACTGTTTTGTTCTATGGCTTTGAGCCAAGTGGGGGAGTCTGCTATCGACGATTTGAATGTGTTGTACTAGTTACAGTTTGAGACATACTTGTGAATTGGTTATGACTTGTAGAGATTGAGATCGAGGATGAGTCGAATAAAGGAATTTCTGGATACGAGTTATGTTACACTTTATGGGTATATGGAAATCATGGAATGAGTTAAGTTGTTATTCGTGACGAATAAAGTATGCTCGGTGTATGAATTTGCTCTGTTGCATTAAGGCAGGGTTGCTTCTTTGGGTGTTGTCGTGCTAATCGAGCATAGGCCGTTTGGCCCGTTTGGGCGGTGCAATTGAGATTTGAGTAGAATGAATGACTCTCGATAAATTTCTAATGGATCCAAGATTTTTATGTAGCAATTGAGAATTTTGCGGATTTGTATATGGCTAGAATATGAGATTTAAGTTGGATGGTATCGAGGCTTGTGGCATTTCTATATCATTATGGATACTACAATTCCAGTATCAAGAAGGTGAGAGAAACAACTTTAGATTCACAGAAGGCCTCTTCAAAGTGGGTATCTCGATTGTGGTACTGTTGGGGTGCTTAAGAGGCAATACATAAACTTATGGGTTTTAAGGCGCGTGGTGTCATGTTAGGACCTCTTGCAGTGAGCTTTGGTTAAGGATCATGGTGTTCTGGCAAGGAGAAGTGTCAACTTTAGGGAAACTCGGGAGGGACTCAGAGAAATAGGACAACTTGGTAGTAGGTGGATCAACACGGTAATGGATATGATCGGTTCTTTGAGTACTTATGATGTGGTGAGTCTCTACAGGTGTTTGGTGGCAATAATCTTTGATTTGGTGACCTGCATGGCTTGGTTAAGTTAGAGATACTCAGTTCTGATGGTTTGGTTATGTGGAATTGGGTTTCGAAGAGTTCTCGATGGTTACTACCACGGTTCGAGGTGCATATTTCCTACTGGCGTGAGGATCATGTTGCGTATTATGATTTTTTGTCTGGATGGGATTAAGTAAAAGGTTCCTATTGAGTATGTATTTTTCTTGTGACTTGGAGTTGATTATGAGATTCTCATACCTTTTATATGATGGTATGATAGATGTAGTGTGTTGTGTGGGCTTGAGATTTACATATGCAAGGTCAAAGTTCATTTTTGAAGGGAACGTCATGAATTCTTAGGCTACATGGGCGGTTTCAGATGATTAGCTGAATGATATTGCTGCTTGGTATTGCCTGCGAAGGGTGCGCATCTCAGTAGGCGCACTGTGTTTTGACTCACAGATGCTTCATTGGTATTGCGGTACTCACCTGGTTGATCAACTGCTGATATTCAGATTTTGCTATGTGGCGCTGAAGAATTATCAAAGTATTCCTCGTGGGATGATCGTTTATGAGAGATGTGTTAGACTTTCGGGTGATGGAGTTGGGATCAGACATGGTGATTCATGTGCTCTATGGATTTAGAGATCAGTTCGCAGAAGCCGATTGTTTCGTGATTGTGGATTGTAAAATTTGGCAAAAGCTAGCTAAGATGATGGTATGCATTATGGTTAGGTCATTGTGGACTTTCGGAGAGTTAATTATCTATTTCTGGATAACCAGAATTGATTTGGGACCTATTGGTAGGCCCAATAAGAATGTGTATTCTACGCTTGGTCGGATTGGTTGACTCTATACTGCTATTGTTAAGGGATGTGCCCTTCAGTTAGAGTTGAGCTTATTCGTGTTCTGATATGATCTATGTGTTGCTCCTCTATGCTACGAGGGGTTGTGATTTGTTGGTTATATGCACATATGGTGCGGTTCTGTTTGGGCCTTATAGCGAAATTCGAGCGGAATGGTTATTAAGGTGCAGAATGGTTGATTGCGGCTTGGTTATGACCTTTGTCCGGTTATCATGTATGGTGTTGTTTGCTTCTCGGTGATAATGGTCATGCACTTTTGGTACTAGGCGTCAAATTGCACATGGTTGTTGATTTTCAGCATTGTGACTTGAGGTATTTCGTTTGGACCATTATTTGGATGGGGTCACGCATTGCAGCGAAGTTATGTTGGGATATGATCCTGCTTGTTAGATTCATATGTTTTGGTTCTATGGTTTGTGATGGGTTCTTAGCATTGCATTGTGGTGGTACTTGTTGAGCTTGCGGGATAGTTCTCTTATTTGAGTCATTTTCTACGTTTGAGTACACTTGAATTGTTACGTATTGGTGCACGGATTGCACGGTTTGTGGCTTAAGATTGTATCAGCTTGGCATGTTAGTAGGGCGGTTGTATTTGATAAGATGAGATCGTCGGACCTAGAATGGGTGCTATCAGATCTGATTGTAGTATATTTGGAAGGATAATATCGGAAGTCAGCTAAGAAATTAGCGATAGTTCTTGTCGAAGGAGGGGGAGTTCAATGACTTGTTGATATGATAAGTGGCTACGAGTTTCTGCGTGTTTCATCATCATCTGCAGTGTACGAAGGTTATAGGAGGGAGTTTTGTTCGATATGAGGTTATTACTGGTATTTTGTTGTCTTGAGCAGCTACAGTGATCGGAAGATATTGCTATGAGTATCGGAGTTATGAGGAATATCATGTGATTGTGTCTTAGGTTATAGTTATGGCTTGATGCAGCTTGTTTAGGCTTATACAGTGTGTGGATGCGAGATTCGGGTCTTATAAAAATTCTGGAGGTTGAAAATTTGGATTCTAAGGTTTGTGGGCTAAGGTGAATTAAGGATCTTCAGTTAGGTTTTCTCATCAGGCTTATATGGACTAGGGTGACATGGGATCACCCCCGGGTATGTGCATGGTAAGGTTTCACCGCGATTTGATGGCTTTGGAATGACTCTCGGCACGTTCGAGGACGAGACATGTTTAAGTGGGGGAGGATGTAACGACCCGACCGGTCATTTTGAGCATTTGCACTTCATTCAGTAGTTTGAGGGCAAGAGTAGCTCCGTATGATGTATTCTTACTTGTGTGAATCGTCGGTTTTTATTTATAGGTTAATCGGAATCGATTTGGAAGAATGAATTTTAATGATTTAAGCTTTAAGTTGGAAGAGGTGACCAAGTTTGGCTTTTAGTGATTGACCTCAGATTGGAGTTTTGATTGTTCCGTTAGGTCCGGGTGATAATATGGCAGATCTAGCCCAAATGTCATAACTGCTAGCATTGCACCCACTGTGGATGTGCAGACTCCGGAGGGGCCGATCCAGCCCAAGCGCTATAATAAGCCAAATCTTGGCATGAATCAATAAACCTACTGCGGCGTGCAGCCTGATCCCATAAATACTACTCACAATAGGCCTTCAGCCTCACTCAAGTAATAACTTCTCCAATCTCTCAGCCTCTCCAAAATCATGATATTCAGCCCACAAATGATGATATGATAATAAAAAATAAAGTCAACAGAGACTGAAACATATTATGCAAGGAATAACTATGACAGAGTACAATTTGACAGATTAGGCAACTAGTTCAATAGCTAGACACGACCACTGTGGGTCCCAATAGTGCCATCATATAGTATAAGCAGGATTTCTAACATGATTGACAACTCAATAGATCTAGAACATTGGTGAAAATATTTTATTGGTGTTTTTATCTCTTTACTTATTTATGTTCATCTCCTTTCTGCAGCTCTTTGGTTTAAAGAAGGCGAATTATGTACATGGGCAGCAGTTCAAGAACCTTGGTTGATGGAATAATATCTTAGCTTTATGGGATTCTTCATCAAGTTTTGGAGGTTTGAGCTTAACTGTAAGAGATGGACAGTGATGGAGTGTCGCTTATTCGGTGTTTGTAATTTGAAAATACAAGCACTGTAATTGTATCATTTTCGGCCTGGTTGGGCTGTTTATATAAAGAGGGTTACTAGTGGATTTTTCCAATTTACTAGAGTCTCCGGTGTCCATATCCATAAAGAGATCTATGTTGAATACATACTTTCTTAATCTCTTATTAACGTAATTCCTAGGCTCTGATACCATAATAATAATAATAATAATTATTATTATTATTATTATTATTATTATTATTATTATTACGTATGGGTTATTGTAAGTGGCTCGCTTTAGCCTCGTCACTATTTCATCGAGGTTAGGCTCGGTACTTACAGGGTACATGCAGTCGGTTATACTCATACTACACTTTGCACTGAATTACCCTGTTCATCACTTAGAGTTGGCAGCCATTGTTCATGTACTGAAGATTTGGAGGCATTACCTCTACAGGGTGTCGTGTAAGGTATTCACGGATCATCGAAGTCTACAGTATTTGTGCAAGAAAAAGGATATCAACTTGAGGCAGCGGAGGTGGTTGGAGATGTTGAAAGACTAACTTATCACCATTTGGTATCATCCCGAGAAGGCCAATGTGGTGGCCAATACCTTGAATAGAAAGGTTGTGAGTATGGATAACCTTGCATATATTCTAGTTGGTGAAAGGCCGCTAGCATCAGATGTTCAAGCTTTGGCCAATCAATTCATGAGGTTAGATGTTTCGGAGCCCCGTCAGGTTCTAGCTTGCACGGTCTCTCAGTCTTCTTTGTAAGAACGCATCAGAGAGCGTCAGTACGACAACCCCTATTTTCTTTTCCTTAAGGACATGGTGCGACACAGTGGTGCCAAGCAAGTTACTGTTGGAGATGATGGGGTGTTGCGGATGCATAGTCGAATTTGTGTGCCTAATATGGATGGACTTCGTGAGTTGATTCTTAAAGACGCCCACAGTTTCTAGTATTCCATTCATCCAGGTGCAGCTAAAATGTATCAGGATTTGAGGCAGCTTTATTGGTGGAAAAGAATGAAGAAGGATATAGTTACATATGTGGCTCGATTTTTGAATTGTCAGCAGGTAAAGTATGAGCATTAGAGGTCTGGGGGTTTGCTTCAGAAGCTTAAGATTCCCGAGTGGAAGTGGGAGCGTATTACCATAGATTTTGTTGTTGGGCTCCCATAGACTTCGAAGAAATTAGACGCTGTATGGGTCATTGTGGACGGGTTGACCAAGTCGGCACATTTCATTCCAGTAGTAGCTACCTATTATTCAGAGCGGTTGGCTGAGATCTATATCCGCGAGGTCATTCATCTTCATAGTGTGCCGGTGTCCATCATTTCTGATTGGTGTACGCAGTTCACATCGCACTGTTGGATGGCCGTACAGTGTAAGTTAGGCACACAGGTTGAGTTGAGTACAACATTTCACCCCTAGACGGACGGGCAATTCGAGTGAACCATTCAGATATTGGAGGATATGCCTCGCTCCTACGTTATGGATTTCGAGGGTTCTTAGGATCAATTTATTCCGCTTGCAAAGTTTGCCTACAATGACAACTACCAATTGAGCATTCAGATGTCTCTCTATGAAGCATTATATGGGAGGCGGTACCGTTCGCCAGTTGGTTGGTTTGGGACGGGAGAGGCTCAGTTTTTGGATACCGATTTGGTTCAGAATGCTTTGGAAAAGGTCAAGATGATTCAGGATCGACTTCGCACTGCTCAGTCTAGGTAGAAGAGTTATGCCGATCGTAGAGCTCATGATGTTGCATTCATGGTTGGAGAGAGGATTTTGCTTTGGGTTTCACCTATGAAGGGTGTCATGAGGTTCAGAAAGAAGCGCAAGTTAAGCCCTAGGTATATCGGACCCTTTGAGATTCTTGAGAGAGTTGGTGAGGTGGCCTATAAGCTTGCACTGCAACCTAGTTTATCAGCAGTTCACCGGGTGTTCCATGTCTACATGCTTCGAAAGTATCACGGCGATCCGTCCCATGTATTAGATTTCAGCTCAATCTAATTGGGAAAGGATTTGACTTACGAGGAGGAGTGTGTGGCCATTTTAGCACGGCAGGTCCGCTCATCATCAATCACAACGGGACCCACCTGGGCCTAAGTAGCTGCAACCGGCTGGGCCAGCAATACCCCTAGCATCTGAAGTCCCTGCATCACCTGCTCTGGAGTACGGGTGGCGGGAGTCGGAGTACCTCTCCCGGCCTGAGAAGTGGCTGGCATGGTCTGAATAGAAACTGCCTGAGCAAGGCTAGTGCACACCATCAAAATCTGATCTAAAGCCTCCTGAAGGCATGGAATCACAATGGGCACAGCTGGTGCCTGAGCTGGTCCACTAGCTCTAGCACATCTGGGACCTTCTCCTGAGCTGGAGCAACTGGTGGATCTGTAGTTGCTGCTCTAGCTGCTGTTCGAGCTCCATTTATGTAATATCTTCTATATTATATATTGTATATTGTATTATATCATAAAGGTAGCATTATTAAATTTTTAGTAATATTACTGTGAATAATTCTCAAGTCAATATTCTTAACCATACCTAATGAAATATTTTTAACAAAAATTATAAAATTAAAGTTCACAGATTTATCAATCCATCCGTTAATAAATAAAATACACACATTTAGCACACTGACACATCAAATTAACACTTTCAAAAAAAAAATATTAACAGATAAAAGCATTAAAAGACTTAATATTAAACACAAATATCTTTGAACTTTTTTTAAAAGTTTTACTGACTATACAAAACTATCATTTGTTAACTAAATCTGTTTTTATTATTTTACATAAATATTAAAAAATAAATATTTTTTGTTGTTTTTATGTTTCAATATATGTTCATATTTGAATATGATTAAACAAATTGAGTGCCATGATAAATTAAAATATATGAATATATTATAAAATAATAAATAAAATAATATAATGTTATTTTAACTATAAGTAAATAAATAGGTAAAAAATATATCATATAGTATATAATATATAAGGTATTACATAATGGGAGGATTTATAACGCCAAGGCCTAATAGACTTTTCAGGTGAAAGTTTTATAAAATCTGGTCAAAGTGACTATTGTGATAATTAGAACATAATAAAATGATACATAAGAAAGAAAAATGACTTTTTGATAATGAACACAAGGCTGAATGATTTTTATGTGATCAAAAAAGAAAAGAGACTTTTGGGATAATGAACAAAACTAAATGACTACCCATAAAATTTACTCTAGATAATACAATCTAGTTCTTGAGATTTATTGCAGACTCTTGAACCCTCCCGATAGGCTTCCTGTTTTCTCGCTTCTCTTGGAGGGGGAGGGGGGTGGGGGTGAG
>MCJB01014358.1:20024-88402 GCA_002018475.1 Nicotiana obtusifolia | reverse complement strand
GGGGGAGGGGGGGATTTACCCTCATCCTCTATTGATGAAAAATTATGCTTTCTCATAAAATCTTTTCGCTGGGCGCATAGCTTATTACCTTATCAGCGAAAACTTACTCATACTCGGTGTTATCAATAAATCAAAATATGTATATTGTATACACATTTATCATTTAATAAGTTACGTGATATGCTTGTCACTTTAACTTTTAAATGCTACGGTCTAGTGCAAGCATCCTCTCCATGTAATTATTTATCAATCCATACATCATGACATCGATACAAATTTACTAAAATCATTAACCAATAATTTATTGATTAATAAAGATTCAACCTTACTGTAATACAGAAAAAAGATCAACAAGGAGGAATGCATGCCCAATTTTAGCTTGGATAGGTGTTTGGTTTGGGAAAAATCTTCCACTTTACACCTTTGTTGCTGTGGTCGGAGGGTTTTCTTAATATTGTTTAACCTTTATGCTTTCCTTATATATTGGCGGAGTTTTCTTTTTTTTTCTTTCTTACTTGACTACAACCCAATTAAAAGAACAGAAGAAAAAATGAAACAATTTTAATGAGTAAACGTCATATCGAAGAAGTACATACAAACGTCATATCGAAGAAGAACATACAATTAAGCATTAAATTTTGAGAACTTATTTAACCATAGCTATTCATCACATTGCTGCAAGTTGAAAGTAATGAATTTTATATCGAGATGTATAACCATTATGGTTTAAATATCCCAAGTCCTAACCAAAAATCTATATATATATATATATATATATATATATATATATATAGAAAGTTGGGACTTGACAAGGTGATGTGGCATGCCTCTTTGGCGGAATCTCATTTATTTTTTTTCTTCATTTTTTGGATTTCCTTCTATTTTTAAAATATTTCTTGTAAGAAACTAACCGTTTACTGTAAAATTTAAAAAACTCAAAAGCTTTCTATCGTACAGACACATCCGCTCGGGAACGTACATACCTGTTAAAATCATCTCTTAATGTACATATATTCATGTTTGGACCCATTAGTGTTAATATATAGGAATAGTCAATTTTATTCCATCTACCGTTGTTAGATGGAGTGACCACAAGGTCATTTCCATTTCTTGTAAACAAATTGTGTTGCCCCAAGTAAAGTTTGTTTTGATGATTGACAAAGGAACTCAAGTATGAACCAGGTCCATCCACAGTGTACACAAACAAGGGCAGAATTCGAGCGTAAGGTATGCATGTGAAGTAGATAAGCTTAACATGTTCTATCTGATATCTCCTGATCGAAAAGGTTGTATAAATAATAAGGAGAAGGACTCCTTACTCGAAGAGAATTTTATCCAAGATAAGGGAGGAGTTAGAAGTTGAAGATAACTAGACTTCTTCCACCAAGGAAGAGTAGTATTAGAATTCTAGTTATTTCTTATTCTACTAACTCTATAAATTGCAAGATGTTCTCATTCTACAGGGACGCACAAACGCTGAAGTTAAACGTGAATTGAGAGAAAAATAGCAAGGTATTTTGCAAGCAATTCCTGTGTGATTCAAGTGTGCAAACCTGATGCTACATGAAACAGATAGAAGAACCAGTTTCAAGAGTCTGTCTTTTATTCTAGTTTCATTGTAGTAGGTGATTTTCAAATTGTACCTTTTAGCTTTATCTAGAGGCAATTGTATTAGGTACTCTGAGTATTCAAGTTATAGTTAACTTGAAGTTGTCGCAACAGTTAGAGGCTGGTTGCCACAATGGGATTAGAGTTAATCCTTAGGTTTATAAAGAGTTTGGTAAATGCTATTTTGGCTTAGTGATTTAGTGAAGTGTTGGGAAAAATCATACTGAATAGTAATCGCGAGTTTTTACCTTTTGAGCGGGGTGTTTTCTATGTAAAGATACTTGTGTTCTTTAATTTTCGCATTTACTATTTTCGTAGTAGTAGTATAAGGAACACTTAGAAGAACCAGGTTCTTCTATAATCAGTGCACACGAAAATTGGACACCACACAAATCACCCCCCCTATGTGGTATTGAAGTATAAAATATCAATTGGTATCAGAGCAGGTTATCCTTGAAGAGGCTAACACCTTAGGAGAAGATCAAGATGAGTGCACCACCTAGAAACTGGGAAGAGCAATCCACTGCTAGGCCACTACTCTTCAACGGCTAGTACTACTTTTGGTGGAAAACAAGATGAGAGATCACATTATAGGATAGGACTATTAGCTATGGGACATTATCACCGATGGTCCACTGGCTACTCTAAAGAAAAATGCTGAAGGAGTAGATGTGCCAAAGACAAGAGCTGATTGCACTACTGAGGACTTGAAGAAATGGGAAAAGAACACTAAAGCCAAGAAATGACTTGTTTGTGGACTTGGTGCAGATGAGTAGACCAGAATCAGAAGTTGTACCACTGCTAAGGAAATTTTGGGACACTCTGCAAGTGGCTCATGAAGGAACACCTCAGGTAAAGAGATGTGGAGGAACTCTACTGTATTCTCAATATGAAAACTTTACTATGAAGGAAGGAGAAATCATTCAAGAGATGTACACAATGTTCACTACTTTGAAAAATGAACTAAAGTTTCTTGGAAGGATTATTCCTGAAGAAGATAGAGTCGAGAAGATATTGACAAGGGTTCTGCCTATTACTTGGGAGAGCAAAATCACTGCCACTCAGGAATTAAAGAACATTACCACTCTCCCACTGAATGAATTATTGGAAATCTTACTGCCTATGAACTTAGGAGACAAACCATAAAAATGAATGTACCTAAGAAAAAAAGGAGCCTAGCACTCAGAATCACTGAAGGTTCTAATCTAGAAGATGACGAAATGGCTATGATCACCAAGGACTTCAAGAAATACCTGAGGAGAAGAAAGGGTCCTTCAAGAATTGGAGGCTATAGCAAGTCAAAAGTTCTTGAGAAGCAAATCAACGATGGATGCTACAAGTGTGGTAAGACTGATCACCACATCAAGAATTGTCCTCAATGGAAAATTGAATGGAAGAAGGAAAGAGCTGAATGAAGGAAGAGGAAGAAGGAACAGGTTCAAACCAAGAAAAGCAAAGGATCAACTAAGGCAATGGTCGCTGCTTGGGGAGAAAGCTCAGATGAAAGCTCAGATGATGATGATGGGGATAAACAAGCACTTATGGCCATTGGAGAATCTGATGAAGAAACTGAGGTAAGTGTAATTCATCTCAAAGACAAGATTAAATTGTTGTCTAAAGAAAGGTTATTTGAGTTACTTCTAGAACTAATTGATGAATCTAAGGATGTAAACAATGAAAAGGAACAATTGTCTAAAAAATGTGTGATTTTGAAGGCTAAGTGCAAAAACCTTGAACTTAGGGTTAGTGCGACTATAAGTGAAAATACTGTATTAAAGAACCTGGTCCATGCACTAGACTCAACTGTTCTAGAACTTAGATCTGAAGATTTAAAAATAAAATTAGGTATTGGTAAAAAGACAGTTGATCACACGCAACTCACTCTAGAAGAAAATGTAGGAAAAATGAAAGATGAGTTGTATAAAAGGGATGAGCAGGCGAGAATCCTAATGGAGGATCTAAGCAAGGTCAAGCATGAGCTAGACAGAACTATTAAATGGAACAGGTCCTTCGATGCACTTTCATGTCTACAAGAACACCATAGTAGCAATAAAAGAGGACTTGGCTTCGGGAATCTAGCACCTAAATGGGTTCCCAAAAGCAAGTGTCTCACACTTCCTGAGAACAAGATTTGCACTCACTGTGGTAAAACACATCACTATAAAAGTGAATGCACTACAAAAGAAAAGGACAACTCAAAAGAAAAAAGAATTTGTTCAAGGGAAGAATAGGCTACCAAGTTGGGCTAAAAAGAATTTGATTCGCCCTTTTGCCTATAGAATGGGACCCAAACTAGTTTGGGTTCCTAAGGCTAACCCTTGATTTCCTTTTGCAGGTCCAAGTGAAGGGGAGCAGCCAAATATGGTACATGGATAGTGACTGCTTAAAGCACATGACAAGAAACAAGAACCAGTTCCTTTCACTTGAGAACCTTAAAGGAGGTAATGTCTCCTTTGGAAATGGGAAGAAAGGTGAGATCATTGCGGTTGGAAAGGTAGGCAAAACTAATTCTCACTCCATTGAGAAGGTCTACTTGATAGATGGACTGAAGTACAGTCTAATAAGTGTATCACAATTATGTGATAGAGGTAACATGGTAGCATTCACATCTACCAAATGCTTTGTGATTAATTTTACCACTGACAAAATAGTTTTGCAGGAAAAAAGAGTGAACACCATATATGTTGTAGATCTGGCCACACTTTTAGAAAATGAACTCACTTGTTTAAGTGTGTTGGAAAATGATCCCCTCCTTTGGCACAAGAGACTTAGACATGCAAGTCTAAGTCAACTAAACAAACTAGTCTCAAGGATTTGGTGATAGGACTGCCTAACATTAAGTTCAAGGAAGATAAAGTTTGTGAGGCTTGTGCAAGGGGGAAGCAGGTAAGATCCTCTTTTAAAAGCAAGAAAGTGGTAAGCACCACCAGGACGATGAAACTGGTCCATATGGATCTTTGTGGACCAATGAGAACATTAAGCAGAGGTGGTAAGAGATATGTGATAGTGCTTGTTGATGATTACTCTAGGTTTACTTGGACAGTATTTTTAACATCTAAAGATGAAGCATTTGACATGTTCATTTCTTTTGTTAGAAAAACTCAGAAACAACTAGGTAATTAACTTGCATCAATTAGGTCTGATCATGGTACTGAACTTGAGAATGCTAAATTTGCTGAATTTTGTGATGAGCATGGCATAGATCATAATTTTTCTGCTGCTAGGACTCCACAACAAAATGGAGTAGTCGAAATAAAGAATAGGACACTTGAAGATATGGCTAGGACTATGCTTCTTTCTAGTAAACTGCCCCATAGTCTCTGGGCAGAAGTTGTGAACACTGCATGTTACATCATAAATAGGTGCATGACCAGACCTCTTGTAGAGAAGACTCCCTATGAGTTACTTAAAGGGAGAAAACCAAACATATTCCATCTTAGGGCATTTGGATGCAAGTGTTTTGTGCACAATAATGGTAAAGACTCCCTAGGTAAGTTTGATCCTAGAAGTGATGAGGGAGTATTCTTGGGATATTTTTCACATGGTAAAGCTTATAATATTTATAACAAAAGAACTATGTGTGTAGAAAAAAGTGTACATATGATTTTTGATGAAACTAACATTCTTTTTGAGAGGCAGGAACATGATGCTGAAGCAATTAGGCCAGTAAGAAACTCAAATGAAACTACAGCCCAGACTGAAGTTGCACCAGAAGTAGGATGGGATGATGGAACATGTCCTTCCACCCAGGGCAACTTGACAGGGGGAACTGAAAAAAGAGGAAGTGATCCTCAAACCTCAAGGATACCTGTCCATGAACCTGTTCCTCAGCAACAAAACATTGAAGGAACATTTAAGGGAAACTAGCTAGTTGTGAAACCTTACAAGTATTAAAGTTCTCATCCCATTGAAAACATAATCACTTATCCAGCCTCTGGAATCAAAACCAAATCTTCTTTGAAGAATCTATGTGCTTTTGATGCCTTTTTATCTCTGATTGAACCTAAAAATGTTGATGAAGCTTTGCAGGATGCAGACTGGGTGAATGCAATGCAAGATGAACTCAACCAATTAGAGAAGTCAAGTTTCGCATCTAGTACCAAGACCCAAGGGAAGATCAGTAATCGGCACAAAGTGGGTCTTCAAAAACAAACTTGATGAAGATGGAACAATTTCAAGGAACAAGGCAAGATTGTGGTTCAAGGATATAGTCAAGAGGAGGGCATAGACTATGATGAAACTTTTGCTCAATTGCAAGATTGGAAGCAATTACACTCCTTATAGCCTTTGCTGCTTATATGGAATGCACTCTCCATCAGATGGATGTCATGAGTGCCTCCCTCAATGGTTACCTAAAGGAAGAAGTGTTTGTCAAGCAACCTCTGGGCTTTGAAAGCAAGGAATGTCCTGATCATGTATACAAGCTTGACAAGGCACTTTATGGGCTTAAGCAGGCTCCACGAGCATGGTATGAAAGATTATCAAAATTTTTACTTGAGCATGTCTACAAGAGAGGTAAAATTGACAATACTTTATTCTTGAAAGAAAAAGGTAAAGATCTCTTGGTAGTTTATATATATGTTGATGATACTTTGGAGCAACTACTGATAAGTTAAGTAAAGAATTTGCTAAACTAATGGGGAGTGAATTTAAAATGAGTATATGATGGGTGCGCTTAATTTCTTTTTAGGCTTACAAATTAAACAAAATTCAAACAAAACTATGATCCATCAGCAGAAGTATGTGAAAGAGTTGCTTAAAAGGTTTAAAATGGAATATTCCAAGGAAATTGACACTCCTATAGCAACTGCCACAAAATTAGATGTAGATGAACCTGGTTCGTCTGCTGATCAGAAGTTGTATAGGGGAATGATTGTCTCTTTGTTTTATCTCACTGCTAGCAGACCTGAAAGGCACCATTGACCTTTGTCTATAGTATCCAAAAGGTAGTAATTTCAAACTTAGTGGGATATCTTAATGCTGATTATGCAGGTTTCTTGTAGATAGAAAAAACACCTCAGGTATGGCTCACTTTCTTGGCTCATGTCTTGTGTCTTGGGCCACCAAAAAGCAAAATTCTGTGGCTTTATCTACTGCTGAAGCTGAATATGTTGTTGCTGCCTCATCTTGTGCTCAATTGTTGTGGATAAAACAACAATTAATGAATTTTGGAATTGATGTAAGTTGTATCCCAATCTTTTGTGATAACACTAGTGCGATTAGTATGATAAAGAACCCGGTTCATCACAAAAGAACTAAGCACATAGATGTTAGGCATCACTTTTTGAGGGACAACTATGAAAAAGGTTTGATCACTGCGTAATTTTGTGCTACTGACAAGCAAATAGCTAACATCTTCACAAAAGCTCTAAGTAGAGATCACTTTGAAAGGAACAGGTTAGAATTAGGGATGATTAAGATCACCTAAAAGGAACTAGTTCTAACTCAAAAATTGGTTAGAGAAGTTGTGAATTTTTGTAAATAATTAGATTAGATTTTGCTTAGTCTCATACTTTCATCAGTATAATCTTGTGCCATATGCTAAAATGACTCATTAAATCTCTAATGATATTATCTCTTTTTTTTTTTTTGGAAAATTCAGACTTACACAAGAGATTTCTTAGTGAAGAACCTGGTTCATCAAGACTACTTGGTACGTTTTCTCAACTCTGCATATTTTAAAATAATTATATTTGGATTATGATCAAGAGGAAAGTCCCATTCAATCCTAAACTCCTTGATCTTATCAATTACGAAATGAACCGGTTTCATTCAAACAAGAGTCCAAAACGTAATAAGTGCCTAGATTCTAGGAACACTCTTCAACATCTTTTCAAACTGCATTTCAGTTTGATTAGACTTCTGAAAAAGGTTGTCGTTACCTAATTAAATACTCCCTTCTTAAATTGATTAGGCCTTAGTGTTTCTTCACTTCTAATTCTCAAGCTGTCAAAATTTTGTCCATCGTCTCTCATCTTCCAAACACACTCAAACTCATTTATTTTTATCCAAGCACAGAAATAGCTAACCCTTCTGAGAATCCCCCATCACCACCCAAGGAAATCACACCCACACCATCTATCACACTTTCAACCATGCCCACCTCTAAGAAAAGTAGAGTCAAGATGCTTGCTCGCAAGGTTGTTGCGGGAAGAGAAAAAATCAAGAAAATTAATGAAAAATTGAAAGCAAGTCGAGAGGAAGAACCCCAGAAATCTGATTAATCATTCAAATCTGCTACTGAGGGGGAAGAAACTATTTCGTCTGATACAGAACAGGTAACTTCTCGTCCAAATATTACTATTTAAATCATCTCCGAGGTCGCTGAAAATTTGGAGAATAGATTCATTCTGGTGGGAACTATGGCTGGGGTTGAGACGACTGAGTTTGGGAAAATAGGTGGTAAAGATGAAAAGAGAAAAGAAAAAAGAAAAAGAGAGTGAGGGTATTCAAGGTGTTGTGAGGGGTATGGGAAAAGGAGTGGCTGAAGGATCACCCGCTCCTGCTAGTCTGACTGAAGAAACAGGAAAAATAATAGTGTAGAGTGAGGAATATGCAGGAGAAGAAGATAGTGTAAAAGAAAAAGGGGGAAGTAGGTCTGGAGAAGCTGCTGAGGGGTTGTTTCGGTTAGGATAGGATGTTCAAGAACCTGTTCCATCTTAGCAGATTACCCTCGCAGACCTACTGAAAAGGGTGACTGACAGTTACAATCCCAAAAAGAAAAGGAGTGCAGAAGTCAAAGTTCCAGGCACTACTAGGGCAAACAAGAAGAGAAAGGCTGCATCTTCTATTCCTGTAGAGATTCCTTCTACAAGAGAAAGAGCTACAAGGAGTTAGAAAAGGCAGAGTGATGCTGAACTGGCCTTAGAAGAAAGTAAGAGAAAAAATGTTGCTAAAGGAAAAAAGAAGGTAGTTGAGCCTGTTGAGGTTGTTGATATTGACGAGATGGACCTAGTCCTTCAGAATAAATAAGAGACAAGAGAAATGGAGGGTGTGACTCCAAAGGCAAAGAAAATCCAAGACTTCCACAAAGAAGTCTGTTTCAAAAACTAAGTCTGCGGAGCCATCTACTTTGGCAAAAAGAACCAGGTTTGCATTGAAACAAAGAAAAGTAAATATAGTGGAGGAAGAGGAATGGAGTGGAGAAGAAGAAGAAGAAGAATCTGATGCTTAGAAGGATAAGATGGTTAAGTTTGGAAAGAGAACCATCTTGAAAGGTAGAATCCTTAGGGACTTGGAGGAGGAAGGTGTGGTAATGCCGCTGGAGAAGTTACAATTGCAAGGATGGAAGGACATAGTCCTTCAGATGGATGGAAAACTGGCCAAAACTGAGATTTTGCCATTGCAAATTGTGAGATTAAAGATGGTAGGGTCACCAGTGTGGTAATGGGGGTGACAGTGAGCTTTGATGCTAAAGAACTGGGAGAGATCTTTGGTGTACCTGCTGAAAGGTACAATGACTATAAAGAGCTCAAATGGCCAAGTCTAGAGAATCTCCCTACGGCCCTTGCCATTACAAGAAAGTTTGGTGACAATGATGAAGCGCTTGAGCCCAAGGCTATTTACAAAAGTGAGATGAAGCCACCCCATAAAGTGCTGTTCGAGTTTGTGAACAAAGTTGTGCTGCCTAGACATGAAAGGAGGCACATTGCAACATTCATGGACCTAGTCCTTATGAAATATTTGGACAGTGGGAGGCAAATCAATTGGCCTAGTTTCATTATCCAGTTTCTTGATAGGGTTCTGAATGGCACCAAAACTCATGCCATACCCTATGGCTTTATTTGTATGGCTGTACTTGCACACTTTAAGGTACCCATCAAGAAATGGGAAGTTGGTACAACCAAGGATCATTTTAGGGAAAACTCTCTAACTGCTTGTGACTATGAAGTCCAAACCACTCCCAAAGAATCTAGTTCATCCAAAAAGGTACCAATGAACAGCAAAGTGCGAGCTTTTGTGCAAGAGAATGGGGCTAAGGATGTTGAAATTGAAAGGCTGAAGAAGAGGCTGGCAGAAGTAGAAGCTGAGAGAGATGCTCTCAGAACTGAGCTTGAAAAAGAGAAGGAGAAGAATGATAGCATTCTTCAGAATATGCTGAAATTGCTTCAAGCCAAGAACCAAGAACCTGGTCCTTCCCAGCCTTAAAACTTCCTACCCTAGTTAGACCAACCAGTGACCCGGATGGGATATTTTTTTATTTCTTTTGCTCATGATCCAGTGTTTTTAATTCTCTTTATGTTTGTGGATGACTAAGTATCAATGATAATCAACTGTTTTTGCTCTAACTGTTTGTTGATGCTTCTTAGATGGCTAATATCATTAGATTGTTAAATGATACTTGATTCCATGATTGCATTTGATGTAGTCGCAGTGGCCATGAGTAATTCCTATTAAAATCTGGTTATCTAACATAATTATGCAACTTTTCGATGATGCCAAAAAAGAGAAGATAGGTTTGTGCTTCTTACTTTGGACTGTGATGCTTATAACCTAATGAACCTGGTCCTTGATGATTAGTGTCTTTAAAATGAAAAGTGTTCTAACATTGTGTTGATGTTGAGCTAAGGACCTATGCTTATGAAAAGCTCAGAGTTTATCATATAAAAAAGGGTGAATTTGTTGGCCCAAGTGAAGTTTGTTTTGATGATTGACAAAGGAACTCCAGGATGAACTAGGTCCATCCATAGTGTACACAGACACGGGCAGAATTCGAGCACAAGGGATGCACGTGAGGGAGATAAGCTTAACCTGTTATATCTGATATCTCCTTATCGAAAAGGTTGCATAAATGATAAGTAGAAGGACTCCTTACTCGAAGAGAACTTTTGATGCAAAATAAAAAGCGGAAACAAGAAAACAAAAGTTAGGAGCAAGACGCTCAATGAACTATCAAGACAACAAGTAGGAACTAGTCTACTTACCTTCTTGATGAAGTCACGGAGTACCTATACTATACGAACAACCCTCAGGACGACAATGGTCTTGCAAACTGTTCGATCAAACAAAGGAACAAGTTCAATTTTGAATCACACCAAAATTGGATAAGTTAAAGTCACACGTTGGAAGCAAAAAGGCTTGGCCGAAAATTTCTTGTAAAATTGATGTAAAAGTTCCAAAAATAATGAAGTGTTTAGGCTTATATAGAATGAGCCTTTACCTAAATCAAATAGGAAAAGAATAACTAGTAACCTAAATCAACTAGGAAATAAATAACTAACAAAAAGGCCATAATTTGGCTGCCACAATTTGGCTAAGTTTAAGAAGTAGTCACACAGGACTCCAAAACAAGTAAGAATTAATGTCTTCCATAACTACACAATAATCTCAGCACAGTAACAAACATCACACGCCAAATGCTTGGCTCTTCTTCACCATCAAATGTGCATCATGAAGCTCTTTAGCTTGACTTCTCATGAATGGTTTTGAAGGTTTAAACGTTTCATGATCAGGTTGACCTGCATCATCCTCCCCTTCTTGGGAAGATTTCGTCCTCGAAATCGAACCTTCTTCATCTTTCAAAACAACACAAGAAGTCAAGTCAGTGATATTGAATGTCTTAGAAACAGCATAATCATCAAGCAGATCTGTGACATAAGCATTATTATTGATCTTCTGCAACACTTGAAATGGTCCATCTCCCCGTGGAGCCAACTTCCCTTTCCTATGGTTCGAAAATCTTTCCTTTCGAAAGTGCATCCAAAACCCAGTCACCTTTCTTTAAGTCTAGCTTTTTCCTTCATTTATTCTTCTTGACCGCTACCTTTTCATAAGCATCCTCCAAAGTTTTCCTCACCTTAGTATGCAATTCGAGCAACGCGGTTGCCCAGTTTTCTCCATCAACGCTAATAACAGCATCTCTCGGAAAAGGAAAAAGATCTAGTGGTTTCAAGGGATTAAAAATCATAAACACATTCAAATGGAGTAATGCTAGTCATGCGATGAACAGTTCTATTATATGCAAACTCCATAATAGGTAATCGGTTAGCCCAAGTGCCGAACTTCCCTTTGGTAAAAGCTCGAAGAAGAGCTCCCAAGGTGCGATTAACAATATTAGTTTGATTGTCAATCTGTGGATGATGTGATGTAGAAAACAACAGTTTGGTGCCAAGAGCACCCCACAAACACTTCCAAAAGTGACTCAAAAACCTAGCATCCCTCTCACTAACAATAGTTCGAGGCACACCATGCAATTTTAACACATTAGCAATGAACAAAGAAGCAACATGTTGTGCATCATCACATTTTTTACAAGGAATGAAATGAGCCATCTTAGAAAAACTATCAACAACCACATAAATGCTATCATGACCACCCCTAGATTGTGGCAGCGCCATCACAAAATCCATCAAAATATCTACCCAAGGACTAGTAGGAACGGGTAAGGGAGTATACAAACCATGATTATTAGACCTAGACTTAGCTCTTTTACACTCAAAACACGCTCCACATATTTTCTCGACATCTCGCCTCATCTTAGGCCAATGGAACTGTTCCCCTAATATAGCTAAAGTCTTGTCTACCCTAAAGTGTCCCATCAAGCCCCCAATTTGTGCCTCACGCACCAACAACTATCGCCACGAGGACTCGGGTATACAAACTCTCCCCTTCTTAAAAAGGTACCCATCATGCCACTGATACTTCTCAATCCGTTGCCCACTAGTTATGGCATCACACACACTCTTAAGTTTAGGTCATGCTCATACATAGACTTAATACTCTCAAAACCCATCAATCTAGATGCTAACGTGATATCCAAAGCAAACTTCCTAGATAGTGCATCAGCTACTACATTCTCCTTTCCCTTCTTGTAATGAATCACGTAAGGGAAACTCTCAATGAACTCTACCCACTTGGCATGTCGTTTATCTAGTTTCTCTTGACCCCTAAGATGTTTGAGTGACTCATTATCACTCCTAATTACAAATTCCTTAGGCCATAGGTAATGTTGCCAATGAGCTAAGGCTCTCACGAGGGCATACAACTCTTTGTCGTACGTAGAGTAATTCAAGGCAGCCCCCTTCAACTTCTCACTAAAATAGGCAATAGGCTTCCCATCTTGCATAAGAACACCTCCAATTCCCACCCCTTAGGCGTCACACTCAATTTCAAACGCCTTACTAGAATCGGGTAATTGTAACAACGGGGAAGAACTATGCCTACGTTTCAACTCTTGGAAGGCACCCTCTTGCGGCTCCCCCACACAAAAGGTGTGTCTTTTCTCACCAACTCCGTGAGTGGTGCTGCTATGGTGCTAAAGTTTTTAACAAAGCGCCTGTAGAAACTAGCTAGTCCTTGGAAACTTCTAACATGTGAAACAGTAGTAGGAGTAGGCCAGTCTCTAATAGCTTCTACCTTAGATTCATCTACATTAACACTTACAACAAACCCCAGAAATACAACTTTCTCTACATAAAAGGCACACTTCTTGTAATTAACATATAACTTTTCGGTTCTTAATAATTCAAATACTTGCCTTAAGTGATCAACATGGTCATCTAAACTTCTACTATAAATCAGGATATCATCAAAGTAGACAACCACAAACTTGTTAAGAAACGGTTTAAGCACATGATTCATTAATCGCATGAACGTACTAGGTGCGTTGGAGAGACCAAAAGGCATCACCAACCATTCATATAGACCAAACTTGGTCTTGAATGCAGTTTTCCACTCATCACCCGGTTTCATACGGATTTGGTGGTAACCGGACCTAAGATCAATCTTAGAAAACACACTTGGACCATATAACTCATCTAGCATGTCATCTAACCTAAGGATAGGATGACGATATTTTACCGTTATCTTGTTGATGGCTCGGCAATCAACACACATCCTCCAGGTGTCGTCTTTCTTTGGAATCAAGATCACGGGTACGGCACGCGGACTTAGACTCTCTCGAACTAGCCCCTTAGTCAATAGCTCGTCCACTTGCCGTTGCAACTCCTTAGTATCTTGTGGATTGCTTCGATATACTGGTTTGTTTGGAATTTGTGACCCCGGAACAAAGTCAATTTGGTGTTCTATCACCCTCAACGGGGCAGTCCACTCGGCATCTCTTTGGGAAACATGTCCACATATTCCTGCAAAACATCATTAACAACACTAGGCAAGGGGTGAATGTTAGTAGAAACTTCATCGTCACACTCAACCAAATCAGCTCCCTTATCTTCCTCAATCTCCTCGTCACTCTCCACTCACAAATGGTACCATCATGTTCAGGTCTTAAGGTAGAACCATCACTAGTTCCTTCCCCGACATTCTTCCAAGTACTAGCGGTTCTTTCAAGGTTCTCCACTCGGATACTAAGTGCCCTTACTTCAGCCCATAGCTCGGCTAAAGTAATGTCGGTCACAATCTTTTCTCTTTTCGTAGCCATGTACCTGCAAAAGAAACAAGACTAGAGAATGTGTTAAGGTTAGTTAAAAATTCTCTCTCTCACTTTTTGAATGACTTTCGGGTTCACTCAAATTTTCGGGTAGGATTTCACACTTGTTTTCAAATTGGCTTCCTCTAATTGACCAAGTTCCTTAGCGACCTTTCAAGTTCACAAGATCAATAGTTTTCTTCGGGGTGAGTGAAATTATGTGACTCGATAGGCGGACAGCTTTTTAAGTGAGCACAAGAAGCCAAGAATTATCTACGAAAGTGGAAATTCTGAGTTTTAGCACGAGGTCCTACAAGCTCAAAGATTAGTAATTACTTAAGTAGGAAATTACCTAAGAATTACTAATTAGAAGTAGTGTAATTAAGAAAGAATTTCGAAATTAGTGGAAGGAGGAAGTTTTAGAAGCTTTCCCACTTTAGTTTGGAGAAGACAAATCCCCTCTCCCTAACCCTTAGGAATTCGGCCTCCCCCCTTTCCTTTTCCAACCAATTTTCGTCCCCCTTCTCCTTGTCCACCTAGGTTTTCAACTTCTTGAAACTTCTCCCTTTTGGATTGGGAGTTGTTTCCTTCTTGGACTAGAATTAGAGTTTCTTATTCTCCTCCTTTCTCCTCCCCAAATTCGGCCTCCCTTATACCTTTAGGCCCTCTTCCACGTTTTCAACAATACCTTTTCAAGAACAACAAATTAAAGTTCAAGAACTTCAAGAATTCAAGGCAATCTTGTTAAGAACGTTTGAGGATTCAAGAACCTCTTCAAGAACAACGTAAAACTCTTCAAGAACTTCAATTTTAACTCCAAGAACTTCAAGATTTTCAAGATTCAATCGTGCACCTTCAAGAATTTCAACTAGAGTTTCAAGATTTCAAGATTATCAGTTTCTAACAATCAAGAATCGGTTCAAGAATGCTTCTTTAGCAATCAATCTTCAAGACTTCAATCCCTAGATGATTTAACAACTTCAACAACACAAATTTTCAATTTTTCTTTCTTCTTTTTTTTGTCACATTTTTTTTAATCAAAAAACGAATTAACGAAAGAACCTAAACTAAGGAACGAAGAACAGGATATGGGATTGTAGAAACAAACCCGTTTCAAGCTCTGATACCAACTGATGCAAAATAAAAAGCGGAAACAAGAAAACAAAAGATAGAAGCAAGACGCTTAATGAACTATCAAGACAACAAGTAGGAACTAGTCTACTTACCTTCTTGATGAAGTCACGGAGTACCTATACTATACGAACAACCCTCAAGACAATAATGATCTCACAAACTGTTCGATCAAACAAAGAATCAATTTCAATTTTGAATCACACCAAAATTGGACAAGTTAAAGTCACACATTGGAAGCACAAAGGCTTGGCTGAAAATTTCTTGTAAAATTGATGTAAAAGTTCCAAAATTAATAAAGTGTTTAAGATTATATAGAATGAGCCTTTACTTAAATCAAATAGAAAAAGAATAACTAGTAACCTAAATCAACTAGGAAATAAATAACTAACAAAGAGGTCACAATTTGGCTAAGTTTAAGAAGTAGTCACGCAGGACTCCAAAACAAGTAAGATTAATGTCTTCCATAACTACACAATAATCTCAACACAGTAACAAACATAACATGCCAAACGCTTGGCTCTTCTTCACCATCAAATGTGCATCATGAAGCTCTTTAGCTTGACTTCTCGTGAATGGTCTTGAAGGTTTAAACGTATCATGATCAGGTTGACCGGCATCAACTTTATCCAAGATAAGAGAGGAGTTAAAAGTTGAAGATAACAAGAACTCTTCCACCAAAGAAGAGCAGTATTAGAACTCTAGTTATTTCTTATTCTACTAACTCTATAAACTGCAGGAAGTTCTCATTCTACAGGGACGCACAAATGCTGAAGTTAAACGTGAATTGAGAGAAAAATAATAAGGCATTTTGCAAGCAATTCCTGTGTGATTCAAGTGTGCGAACCTGATGCTGCATGAACCAGATAGAAGAACAAGTTTCAAGAGTCTGTCTTTTATTCTAGTTTTATTGTAGTAGGTGATTTTCAAATTGTACCTTTTAGCTTTATGTAGAGGCAATTGTATTAGGTACTCTGAGTATTCAAGTTATAGTTAACTTGAAGTTGTCGCAACAGTTAGAGGTTGGTTGCCATAACGGGATTAGAGATAATCCTTAGGTTTACAAATAGTTTTGTAAATGTTGCTTTGGCTTAGTGATTTAGTGAAGTGTTGGGGAAAATCCTACTGAGTAGTAGGTCATGGTTTTATCACCTTTTGAGCGGGGTGTTTTTAAAATACTTGTGTTCTTTACTTTCCGCATTTACTATTTTCATAACAGTAGTATAAGAAACACTTAGAAGAACCAGGTTCTTCTATAACCAGTACATGTAAAAATTGGACACCACACAAATAATCTCCTCTTGTGTGGTATTGAAGTATAAAACATCAAATTGTGTGGTTTCTCATCAATAATGAACACAAGATCTGCAGGAACAACATTTGGCTCTTTGTTTCCTTTTCCTGGGAATGTGTTCCAGCCAGGTTTAATGTCTCTTTAATAGGTGGGGGCATTTGAAACTATTTGGTTTCTCATCTATGAACACAAGGTCTGCAGGAATAACAGTTGGCTCTTCGTCAGTAAAACTCCTCATTCTTTTATAGTATGGTGCTACAACGGCTGCCGTATCTTCACCAAAACAGAAAGTATCTCTCGCTATAATTTACCACATATAGTGTATTGGTTTTCTCTTATATAATACAGGAATTTAGGTGGTTGGAGTTTACTTCATATTAGTATTTGTTTATTTGCACCTCATGATTATTATTTTTGGCTTGAAAATCTTTTTTGTTCTTTTGAAGTGCTAGAATTACTGTTTGTTTTTGGGCGTTGGTTACTGTGGATGTGACTCAAGGAATAGAGATGTTGAAAAACGAAACTGTTGAGAGACTAAAAATTAGTTTACTATTGCTTTCATTGCCATAAATTCTCAAGCATTTGCATACAAAAACGTTTGGTTTTGTCAGTTTTGACTTTTATCCTTTTTATATTTGCTATTTAAAAAAAAATAATCCAAAAGTCACCTCCTTTTCCTTTTTTTTTTCCCATTAAGAACGCTTAAAAATCCAATGCAAATGAAATTATTTATGTGCCTACGGAAGCAATTACCTTCTCCAAACTCTCAAAGATCAATCATTATAGAATTGTTGGTGCTTCGAGTGTTCAATCAACGAAACTACTTCTATGTGTGGATTCTGGAGAAAGTTATCTTTTTTTTCGGAGCAATGCAAAAAAGAAATCATCACGCCAAGGTATCAAATATTATCAACAAGAAAATTCTTGAAGAGATTGCCATTATCCCTTTCAAAAATCCCCATAACAAGATCATTTAATCTACAACCAAACTTTAATATTCCAAAGGTTTGTGCCGTTTTTTCAAAGAAACAAAGAAGTTATCATTAGTTATGTCCGCTCGACTGCATAGAGAAGCAGGATAAAGGGGAAGCAGGAAGAGGCTAATGGATAAGAATTCTTATAAATTTATATGAAAAAAAATCAAAGACAATCAATGATAGAATGTCAGCCTCTGCTTATGTGAGAATTGTCATATTTTGTGCCTGGAGCGGGTAAGAATCCTTAATATAAATAAAGTCTGTTTATTTTGATTGAGCAGTATCTTTTAACAACTTTATATTGAAAATATTGGTAATGTGACTTATGGAATAAGACTAAGAGGGTGTTTGGATTAGCTTTTAAAAAGTAGCTTATGAGCTAAAAACCAAAAATCATAAGTTGGTAATACCCAACTTTTGACTTTTGACTTATTTTTATACTTTTCATGTCTAAAAATAAGTGATTTTAAGCACTTTTTATCATTATCAAACACCACAAAAATTTAAAAAATGCTTAAAAGCCAATAAGCACTTATTTCTAAACACCCTCTAATTATTGCGTGAATTGTGTCAATTCTGCCATCTCTGGAAAACAAGCAAGCATATAACTTGGCAAGGCTGAAGAGTTGTTAATGTATTTGTATAACCTAATTAAAAAATTGTTTTGGAATGGACAAGTAACATAAAATAAAAAAATAAAATAAAAATTACACGGAAGCTAGTCTTTTGCGAACAACTCCTTGAATGCTATTAATTGATTTGCTAACTGCTAATAAAATATTAATCTAATCCCAAAAGCTAAGACCTTAAAATTAAGAGATGTAGTTGGGATCAAGACTTGCTTTTAAATTAACTTTTTGCCAAATATCATATAAATACATCAATTGAGACCTTTTTAGGTGAAAAAAAGAAGGATGAAACCTGTGAACAAGGGTCATTTTCCTTTGGGAAGCTAAAGATAAGAAAAGCAAAAGAGAAAATCCGATATATATTCACTTTAATTTTTAAATTACTTCTAATTAATAAGATAAAGACGAGAAATATATTTCTTTTATTGCCTTCGCACTGTACCAAACATCCAACTAAGTAAATTATCCATACTTCATGCAAAATAAATAAATAAGTAAATTTTTCTCTAATATCTTTCTCCTTCCTTTTGTGAAACCAGACAAGATATAAAAGAACTGAAAAGTTAAAAATTAAATCTTCACAATTTTTACTTTGAATTTTTAAAACTAATTAAATATTAAAAAAAGATTAATATAATGAGGTCTTTTATAACCACTCGAAGCGTGATAAATTCACTAGTTGCTTACATATACGTGCTGTATGACTGCAAATCCACTTTCAATCTTTTCACCGCAAAGTGATAATCTAATGCGACATGCTTCGACATAGAGTTAGAACACTAGGTTATGAGCCGGCAAGATGAATGGTTCTAATAAATATTAACAAACTTTTATCGAATTTTAAACCAAAATTAGTTTTATATCTATAGTCTGTTTAATCGATTTTAAATGCATTACTTCTGAACTCACTGTTTAGCACCAAATGAATATTAATACATCATCTGCATTTCCTTTATTATTCCTTCAGTTTTCATTTTGTATAACACTATTTTGCAACGTGTCAAAATGTTTAACACTATATATTCCATTTATATTTAATTTTCAAGATTTCAAATTGAACTAGTAGATATTTAAATTTTAGTGTGAACCTGTATCGATCAAACTAAAATTCCAACATTTTGCTTTAACAATTTTTCTGCTATCATTAACAAAATATAAATCGAAAATTAAATTTCATATCTATCTAATTAATACTGTTAAAAATGAAATGAAATAAATATTGATCCCTTCGTTCACTTTTATTTTTTCAATATACTAAAGTATATTTTTAAATTTACTTGTTCATTTTAACAAATCAAGAGAAAAATAAAATTATTAACTACACATTCCTCAAATTATTTTTCGAGAATTTTTAAAATGGTATCATTATTATGGGTACTATGATTAAAAAAAAAATAGAGAAATTTCTATAAAAAGCACTACACTTTAGAGCCTAGTTACCATATGTAACTATAATTTGCCTACTTACCTTTTGTAGCTACTGTTCAATTGTTACTAACTTGTATCACTTGTATTTAGACGAGCAATGAATACAACATATGTCAATTGTATTCGTTCATGCAACGAATACAACCTGTAAAAACTGTTTTTGTTCGTGCATTGATTATAACCAAGGCGAAATATAGGGTGTATATAAAGAATACAAATCCGTTCGCGCGCAACGAATACAACCAAGGTAAAATATAAAAATGCAGAAAATTATAATGCTCTCATTGAGAATCGAACTCACGGCCTCTGTTTACTAAATAGGTGTGATCTATCCAACTGAGCTACAAGAACTTGTCGCTCTTTGGTGTCAGTTTAAATAATGATCTCTTATTTCAGTACTATATGCATGTAGATTTGCTATAAAACTCAAATAGAGCTAGAAATGATAATTTTCTAAAAATATAGCTACAAATGACAAATATAAAATACATATTTGCTATGTCGTGTAACTTTTTCAAAAAAATATATATACTTTATTTATTATTTTTTAAGGAAAGTGCAAAGTCCATTGTAGACAAGTAAAAGTGATGGGAGGAAGTACATTCTTTCCATAACCTATCTATAAACCAAGAACATCATATGGAATGTTGTGGCTTGAAAATTGGCATTCCCAAGAATAGTTGCTCTGTTTAGTTATTTCTCATGAAGAATGAGTTATAAAAGACTTTTGAATTCTTGTGTAAGAATTGGGGACACGTTTTTTGGTTAATAAAGAAAGGTGATCAAAGGGGGTCGGGGTCAGATTAAAAATAAAAATTTTTTTGAGTAAATATATAAATTTTCAAAAACTTAAAAAGACCTACACCCATTCAAAGTATTTTAAAATTTTATTTTCCTCTTCTTTCTGTTAGAAAATATAGCAGCATATGGGGACAAAATAATTAAGCCTTGATAGTGTAGTCACTATCCTTAAGGAATTAAGCCTCCCACTTCGTTTCTGTAGGGATTACGGCAAAATTCCTCCAGGATTCTACAAAACCTATCCAATTCGAGTACCAGCAATTAATTCGAATTTCCACTAGAACAAACTCTGTGAGTTTTAGATAGCAGAAAGAGAAGAAGATGGAGTAGATGGAAATCTGTTGCCTTTTTTGATGTATTTAATTTTGGAGAGAAATGGGGTATTTATAAACCCTTTAGGTGTGTGTTAGAATTAATAGACTTAACCTTTGCCAACAGGCACCTTTTAAAACCAATAGTCACGTTTTCAAAATCAGTAAACTGTTAAAATATTTTAATAATTTAAAAATATTTTTACTAAATAATAAAATAAATAGGTGACTAAAAAAGTTAATTTCAGACTATTTAATTGGCCCACGGCCCAAGTGACCAAGTGCCCAATCTTACTATTGATAATATAGTCAAATTCTAGTTTTTCTCCATAACATCTTTTAAAATATTCAAACCATGTAAGACAAAAAAATGTTTATAAGTATTTTATTCTTTCTTTATTTTTTGAATGAGGGACAAGTTACCTCCTCTTAAAAGCTAATCCATCAACACTAACTAATCTAACACTTTCTCTCGTCTACGTTTTCTTCCCTTTCTTTCTTCTTTCTCTTCCTCATTCTCTTATTCTTCTTCCTTATTTTCTTTTCTCTCATCAACTTTTGCTGCTGCTATTTCGTCTCTGTCATCATCATCATCATCATCATCATCATCATCGTAATCATAATCATCATCATCATCATAATCATAATCATCATCATCATCATCATCATCATCTTCTTCTTCTTCTTCTTCTTCTTCTTCTTCCTATTTTCATCTTCTTCTTCTTTATCTTTTTTTTTTCTAGAGGTATAAAATAAGAGAGAGAAAAAGAAAAAATGTGAAATTTTACAAAGTGAGTATTCTGCAAAATACCCGTCGAGATATTTTGAAACAACCCCAGGATGAGTATTCTGCAAGATATCCTGAGAAATGTTTGAAACATCCCCGAGATATTTGAAATATCTCTCGAGATGGTTGAAACATTCCATAATGTTTGAAATATCTCTCGAAATATTTCTTCAACTTCTTCCTTTTTTCTAGTGGATTGAAACTAAAAAGAGAAAAGATAAAATTTGGTGAAACATCTCCTTGTATGTTCCAAACATCTCCACAGATGTTTGAAATATCTCCCTAGACGTTTCAAACATCTTCCTAAATATTTGAGGATGAGGAGCGGCGGGAGGATAGAGAGGAGTGTTAGGAGATGGAGGAACAAGGGGAGGAGGAGGACTGGAGGGAGTAGTGGGAGGAGTGCGGAACCAAAATGTTGCCTTTTAGGACTCAATAGACAGAAATAGGTGGGAATAAAAGGTTGAGTACATTTTTATGTACAACGCATGTTTTAAATGCGCTATACTTTAATGGGGTTTCCGTTAAAGTATAGCGCATTTAATACACGCGCTATGCTTACTATTTGCTTACCCATAATAATTGATAAGTATAGTGTATATACTATATGCGCTATATGTACAACGCATATATCACGTGCGCTGTACTTATCAATTACCATCCCCTTGCATTGAGTAGTTGCTTACTTACGGATAAACGTATGTTCTTCAAAAATCATTCTGAAAAAATTATTCTTCAGCATCCTTTGTATCACAGCATATTCATCAATATATTTTGAATATTGCTACAATGTATGATAAGCGAAAAATTAGGGTTGCATTATATTGGGGTGGTGAGGTTATGGTAGAGAATAACTCGGTACAGTACAATTTTTCTCCACATAGTATTGTTAAGTTGCCACTCACATTGGAGTACGATAGATTGATATCTTTGATTTGTAAAAGAACGAGAATGAGTAAACGTTTGGTTAATATCAAGGTAATCGGAAGATATCCTTATTCGCTTACTCAGCAAGGGGTTGCTTGTTACACCGATTTTAACATCGAAGATGACGAAACTCTACAAAATCTTTTGAGGATTCCGGTTGAACACCGGGATGTCTTGTGTTAACAATGCTGGAAATGTACGTCAAGTCTAAAGACGTCAACAATATTGATGTTTCACAAAATATGGATCACACTCAATCATCTGGTGCTGTTTTTGGAGCTGTTTTATACGAACATGTTCCGTATGAAAGACCAGATCTAAACTTATCTCCACGGGCTAATGAGGAGCTAGGACATAATTTCTCCCCAATGTAGCAGCATGGAGGGTCACCAAGTTTACATAATTCATATGCCGAGTGGTAAATTTTAATTTTCCTTGTTGTAGTACAATTGTTTCTTTTATGTATCATATTCGTACTAACTCTTATATCTTTCATAGGGGTTACCGGCCAAATATGAATTTTATTAGTGCTGAACTAACCAACAGTTGGAATATACCTAATTTTGGAGGTTCGGATCATGTTTGTCCATTCGCGAGTCGTCAACAACTCAATAATGTGCATCATGGGCTATCTACAAATTATGTATTGTAAGTTAAGAGATAAATTTAATATATTATATTGGGATGACTCTAAAAAACTCATTATTTTATTAATTGTGCAGTAAAAATGAGCAACATAACGGTCCTGTCCTAACTCAGTTGCGCGTTGACGATATATTGAATCAGGATATAACAAATTCACAGAGTGAAGAATATGACAATGACTATGACAACAACGCAGATGAGTCTGGAGATGATAAACCCTTCCTTGATGAGAGCGATGATGAGGAACCACACTTCGCAGATGAGAGTGAGAATGAGCAACCTAATTTGACGAGGGAGCATGATGCCACAACTGAGCATGCTCCGTATATGCAGATTCCACCTACCGTTAGACTCACAGTGTACGAGTTCCGTGTGCCCTTTCATTCAAGGGAGATTCCCTACCTTGATCACTTGCCCAGTATGCCGGATGTGGATGCCCTCATAAGGGATCTTGATGACATTCGTACAGCAATGTGGGATGAATCTAGACCAACAGTGCTCTGTAAATATATGCTTTTCAGTGACAAGTCGCGCCTTAGCAGGGCGGTGTGAATTTACAGCATAAAAAACTACCGTGAGATCGAGGTTGTTGAGGCATCCAAGCAAATATATAAAGTGGTTTATCGTAGATGGGACCAAGGATGTAAATGGATGTTGCGTGCGAGAAAGTTGAAAACTAATATGTGGATCATGGAGAAATACATTGACAAGCACACTTGTGATATGGACACATTCAATAGGAATCTTTTTAACTTGAATATTGATTTGATTTCCCTTGTCTTGATTCCACACATTGAATCGTCCATAAGGTACAAGGTGAAAGAGTGTATAACATCAGTTGCGTAGGTATATGGGTGTACCGTTACCAAAAGAAACGCATTTCTAGGGCGTAAACGTGCGTTTGAGATTGTTTATGGCTACTAGGATAAGTCATTTGCGACTCTACTGAGGTACATGGCTTCTTTGTAACACTTTAACCCTGGGACAATTGTTGAATGGAAGCATGATCAGAGTACTGACTTACCACAAAACATATTCAGATATGTGTTCTGGGCATTTAAACCATCCATTGATGGTTTTGTTCATTATTGGCCAGTAATCTCCATAGACGGCACACATGTATATGGAAAGTATGATATAAAGATGTTGACTGCCATTGCAATTAGACGCTAATGGAAGCATATTTCCCCTTGCATTTTCTAGTTGTGCCAATGAAAGTCAAGAGACTTGGACATGATTTTTAAACCACTTGAAAGTGCACGTTATGGGACAGCGTTCATGCATTTGTCAAATATCTTATGGGCACGATGGGATTTTAAGTTCCGTGCATATTTGGATGCATGGAAGGAGACGTACGCCTACCACCACTACTATGTTCGATACTTGAAGGTCAACTTCCAGTGGGCTTATCCGAAGAAGAGTTTACATGATCTAATATGGATGGATGCAACAAATCATCAAAAGTGTAAATTCAGGATGCAAATGGAATTGATTAGGTAGGAAGATGAAGGAGCTTATCGTTGGTTGATGGATCATGAGCTTGAGAAGTGGACTTTGCATAAGGATAGTGGCAGAAGATGGGGAATTTTGACTACGAATGTGTCAGAGTCTTTTAACGGGTTGTTGAAGTCTACCTGTGGATTACCTGTCACTGCCATGGTGCGGAGGTCATTCGAGCAGCTGGCGGAGAGTTTTTGTTGATAGATTCCACAGTGTGTCGTCCTTGTTGGAAAGGAGTGTTCAATTATGCCACAACCGATGAAACAGTTTGAGCATTATAGGAAGCGGTCACAATGGCATATATATTTGCAATATGCAGTGACTGGAATATTTTTGAAGTTCTACCAGTTTGCATCAAAGCCGTGGTAATAACACCCACACCATCAGTGAGAGCACACAATTATGTTCATGTGGAGAAATGGTCAATTTATCACTTGCCATGCTCACATGCCATAAAGCGATTTCATCATACTGAGTTTGCAGCGACAAGGTATGTTAATAGATAATATAGTGTGGCTGCATACGCAAACACCTATAGCGGCCACTTCCAATCAGTGGGTTCTGAGCATTATTGGCCGCCAGAACAATTTACAATGGTTTGTAACAAGGATTTCATGCGTCGCAGGCAAGTGCAAAAAAAACGCGAATACGAAACCAATAGTGTTAACTATAATTGACAATTAGCATTGAAAATTCAATAGAAATGATATTTCATCGTTACTTTAGTTGGTCTCTTTATTGTCATTTTCTTCATATTCTTCGTCACCGTCTTCTTCGTATCCGTCCAGACCGAGGGCATCATAATCTAGCCCCCAATTATCACCTGTAGTAGCGGAATAAATCCAGCGATATTTCTAATGCTACACATAACGCCCTGCACAACTGCCTATAAAGGTACACTAGAATGGCACCACCCCAATTGTACATGGGTAAGTGATGTAAGTGCTCCAGAAGATGCAAGAAACGTAGGCTCACAAGGTTCTCTAAAGTGTTCGAAGAAAAGAATTCCACCAAATATCATCAAAATCAACAGCCTCAACTGGTGACTCCTCAGTGATCTGCTGGTGAAGCACCTCCAGGTGCTCCCTAACAGGCAATAGTTGTAATCGACTAATGCCACTAATCGCAGTCTGCTCAGCCGGCTGGAATCCAGTGAGCCTCTCCAACATCTCTAGATAGTCATGCCTCCTATACTCCCTAAAGAGCAGGCGGGTAGTGGACATGAAGACAATTAACGGGAAACCCAAATAACACCTCCACGTCCTCTAGAGTGATGGTCGCCTCACCGGTAGGCAAATGAATTGTATGCATCTCAAGCCTTCAATGCTCGATCAAAGCCATGATTAAGGGCCAATTGAACTGCAACCGGCTAACCTCAACAACTCGGTAAAACCTAGTCTGAGTAAGGCACACATATGTACGATGATGAAGTGGATGGTCCCTAATAAATTCCCAAAAGTCATCAATACGTCTCGGGTGGAAGTTCTATCTAAGAAACTCTCCATCCCAGATATGTGAAGAACTATGGCCCGCTTGGAGCGTAAGTGTCACAACTCGGAATTCCCACCCTCGGGACCGTGATGGCGCCTAACATTTGACTTGCTAGGCAAACCAATGTTAGCTATATCTATTAACTATTCTTAACAACTTCCAAATTAAATGACAATGATAAAATTGAATAGTCTGAAATAAGGTAATAAACTAACAAGTGACGAAATCCAAATAAAAATCCCGGAACTGGTGTCACGAATACATGAGCATCTAGAATACTACAGATAATGGTAAGAAATCAATATAACTGTCTGAATCAAAATAAACAGCTAAATGATGTAGAAGGGGACTTCAGGGCTGCGGACGTCGTGCAACTATACCTCAAGTCTCCACTGATAGCTAGATCCGAGCAAATATACTGAACGCCGCTAGGACCAACTCTGGTATTTGAAGAAGAAGTGTAGAGTATAGTATAAGTACAACCGACCCAGCCTAAAAAAAGAAGAGTACAACCGACCCCATGTACTCTATAACTGCCAAGACTAACATCGACAAAGTAGTGACGATGCTAAGGAGGGTCACTTACAATAACCTGTACGCAATAATAACAACAACAAAGAAAACATGAATGGAAATAAGCAGTTAATTCAGAACAACGAACTCAAATCCAACTACCAGAGAGCCTAGAATAACTAGTCATATAAACTCATCTCATTTACCAAGGCCAATCCAACAGTCACAAACAAATATAACTTTATACAATCCATTGTGGCGCGCAACCGTATCCCACCATATCATCATCCGTCAATATTATAATCCGTCCTTATTCCACCATTTCAATTCATTACCTTTCAATATTCATTGCAGCGTGAAACCCGCTCCCCAAACAATTTCAAATAACTATAGAATTTCAACAACCAAAATTTACAAGAAGTTCAACATAAAGAGAGAAAATGTACGAAATAGTGAAGACTAACATGATAATAAAAAATCTCTAACAACTCGAATGCTTCAACTTTACCAACTCAACGTATCTACCAATTAGCAACTCATACAAATAACACTACATTATTGAAAACAACAAATGTTACAAAAGTATAAGACAAGAAAGACATTAGACATTTTAGATATACAAGAAAAGCAAATAGAGACAAGTAGCAAATAAACATGAAATTATGGAAGGAATGAACAATTTAATACAAGGAATACGAAATGGCAAGTAGAAAATATAGCATGGAAGTCAAATAAGCATGTAACAATTAAGGCATGAAATAAGATATACTATGAAGTAACAAAGACAAGGAAGCAAGTAACGTAATGTCGCATATACACTCATCACCTCGCTTATATGTCGTTTCACACATAATTCACACAACATGTAGTTCAAGGGTTCCTAATTCCTTCAAATAAAGGTTAGACCTAACACTTGCCTCACTCCGCAGCTCAAGCAATCAATCAACCACTACCTTGCTTTTTGAACAAGCCTCCAAACCAACCAAATCTAGCAAATTATTGACCAAATGATTCAAAGTAAGCTTTAGAAACTACCCACAAACGAAAGAGGTTCAATTTAGATCATTTTTTAAAAGTTAACAAAAGCCAACCCCCGATCGCTTGGTCAAAATCGAGATTCGGACCAAAAATAGATTATCTATTCACCCCCGATCCCGATTATGTAATTTGTTTCGAAATCTAATCTAAATCTCAAATTTACAAATTTCCCCAATTCTATCCAAATCCCTAATATATACTATCAAAATCCTAAATTTGATGTTGAAATCTCATAAAGTGTAATGGGTAATTGAAAAGAAATGGATTAAGGTCACTTATCAATGAATTTAGGAAGAAAAGTCTCTTGGAAAATCGCCTTTGGGGTGTTTAGGGTTGAGAAATTGTGAGAAATGAGCTAAGTCTCATTCCCCCTCTTTTACCCAACTGTGTATGTCGCAATTGCAATGTCTTGTTCGCAATTGCGAACTGTGCATTTGGGAGACAAGGGTCGCAAATGCGACATTTAGGTCGCAAATGCGAAACCAGAACCATCGCAAATAACACCAAGAACTTCGCAAAAGCGAAGCAGTACACTAGTGGTCAGTCATCGCAATTGCGACCACTTCCTTCGCAAAAGCGAAGCAGTACACTAGTGGTCAGTGATCGCATTTGCGACCACTTCCTTCGCAAATGTGAAGATCCACGGTTCGCAAAACGAACAAATTCTTGAAAATACGAGTATCACCCAACTCGACCCATGTTCGCAAATGCGAACCATTATTCGTAAAAGCAAGGCTCGCAATTGCGAGCCAGACCTCGCAATTGAGAGATCTGCAACAGAGCACCATAACCGGTATTGCACCAGCAGACTTCTCATAAGCAAAACTCATACAAAACACGTCTGAAACTCACCCGAACCCCTCGGGCTCCAAACCAAATATTTACACAAGTGTAATAACATCATACAAACTTGTTCGCGCAATCAAATCACTAAAATAACATCTAATTCTATGAATCAATCCTCAAAACAAATTAACTTTCAAAGTGAAACTCAAGAACACTAGAATCACGTTTAAGCGTCTGAATCATGTCAAATGAATTCCGAATTGAACCAAATTTCGCAGACAAGTTTCAAATAGCAATACGGAACTATTCTAAGTTTTAACATCAAAATCTACATGTGTTAGCTAAGAAGTCAACTTTCAGTCAAACCTTGTAATTCTTCAGCTTCTAAAAATCTAGTTCTTGGCAAAATGAGTCAAAACAAGTTAGGGACTTCCGAATTAAATTCCGGGCATACGCCCAAGTCCCAAATCACGATACGGACCCAACGGGACTGTCAAAACACTGATCCAGGTCTATTTACAATAAATATTGACCGTAGTCAACTCAAGTAAATTTTAAGGCAAAATTTCACATTTTATTCAATTTTTCAGATAAAGACTTTTCGAAATGAGACACAGATTGTGCATGCAAATCGAGAAACACTAAACGGAGCTAATCAAGGTCTCGAAACACGGGCCTATCAGGTTGTCACAATCTCCACCTCTAAAACAAACGTTCGTCCTCGAATGAACATAGAAAAGTACTTGAACTGGTGAAAAAGTGTGGGTATATACTCCACATATCGGACTCGGATTCCCACGTAGCTGCCTTAATCGAGTGACCTCTCCACTGCACTCGACTAAAGGATAACTCTTAGACCTCAACTTCCGGACCTGCCGGGCTAGGATGGCTACCGGCTCTTCCACGTAAGTCAAATCCTTGTCCAATTGGACTGAGCTGAAATGTAATACATGGGACAGATCACCATTATACTTCCGGAGCATGGACACATGGAACACCGGATGGACTGCTGATAAACTATGTGGCAATGCAAGCTTGTAGGCCACCTCACCCACTCTCTCAAGAATCTCAAAAGGCCCGATATACTTAGGGCTCAACTTGCGCTTCTTTCCAAACCTCATCACACCCTTCATGGGTGAAATTTGGAGCAAAACCCTCTCGTCAACCATGAATGCAACATCACAAACTCTACGATCAGCATAACTCTTCTACCTAGACTGAGTTGTGCAAAGCCGACTCTGAATTATCTTGACCTTTTCCAAGGCATCATGAACCAAATCGGTACCCAACAACCGAGACTCTCTCGGCTCAAACCAACCAACTGGCGAACGACATCGCCTCCAATATAGTGCCTCATAGGGAGCTTTCTGAATACTCGATTGGTAGTTGTTGTTGTAGGCAAACTCCGCAAGTGGCAAGAACTGATCCCAAGAACCCCAAAAATCCATAACACAGGCGCGAAGCATATCCACTAATATCTGAATAGTGCGCTCAGACTGTTCGTCCGTTTGCGGGTGAAATATTGTACTCAACTCAACCCGCGTGTCTAACACACGCCATGGTCCTCCAAAAATGCGATGTGAACTGTGTGCACCGATCAGAAATAATGGACAGTGGCACACCATGCAGACGAAAAATCCCGCGGATATAGATCTCTGCCAACCACTCCGAAGAATAGGTAACTGTACTGGAATAAAATGTGCCGACTTGGTCAACCTATCCACAATCATCCATACAACGTCAATTTCTTATGATTCCGTGGGAGCCCAACAACAAAATTCATGGTAATACGCTTCCATTTCCACTCAAGGATCTCAAGCCTCTAAAGCAAACCACCAGGCCTCTGATGCTCATATTTTATCTGCTGACAGTTCAAATACCGAGCTACATATGCAACTATATCCTTCTTCATCCTTCTCCACCAATAATGCTGCCTCAAATCCTGGTACATCTTGGCGGCACCTGGATGATTGGAATACTGCGAACTGTGGGCCTCCTCAAGAATCAGCTCACGAAGCCCATCCACATTGGGCACATAAATAGGACCCTGCATCCACAAAATCACATCATTTTCAATGGTAACCTGCTAGCATCACCGTGCCGTACCGTATCCTTAAGGACAAGCAAATGGGGGTCGTCATGTTGTCACTCTCTGATGCACTCATACAAAGAAGACCGAGAAATCGTGCAAGCAAGAACCCAACTAGGCTCCGAAACATCTAACCTCGTGAACTGGTTGGCCAAAGCCTGAACATCTGATGCTAGCGGCCTCTCGCCAACTGGAATATATGCAAGGCTACCCATACTCACAACCTTTCTACTCAAGGCATTGGCCACCATATTGGCCTTCTCGAGATGATACAAAATGGTGATATCATAGTCTTTTAGCAGCTCCAACCACTTCTGCTGCGTCAAATTGAGATCATTTTTCTTGAACAAATACTGAAGACTCCGATGATCCGTGAACACCTCACATGACACGCCGTAGAGGTAATGCCACTAAATCTTCAATGCATGAATAATGGCTGCCAACTCCAAGTCATGAACATGGTAATTTTTCTCGTGAACCTTCAACTGCCGCGACGCGTATGCAATTACCCTGCCATCGTGCATCAATACTGCACCGAGCCCAACACGTGATGCATCATAATACACCGTGTAGGATCTTGAACCCGTGGGTAATACCAACACCGGAGCTGTAGTCAAGGCAGTCTTGAGCTTCTGAAAGCTCAATTCACACTCATCCAACCACCTGAATGGGGTACCCTCTAGGTCAATGGAGTTGCGATGGATGAAAACCCCTCCATGAATCGGCGATGATACCCTAAAGTAGGTCTAGGCCAGTTTTGAACTGCGTCGATCTTCTTAGCATCTACTTTAATGCCCTCTGCAGATACGACATGCCCCAAAAAGGCGACAGAGTCCAACCAAAACTCACAGTTTAAAATTTTGGCATACAACTTACTATCTCTCTGAGTCTGAAGTACAACTCTAAGATGATGCCCATGCTCTTCTCGACTGCGGGAGTAGATCAAGATATCATCAATGAATACGATCATAAAAGAATCCCAGTAGGGCTTGAATACCCGGTTCATCAAATCCATAAATGTTGTTGGGGTATTTGTCAACCCAAATGACATCACTAGGAACTCATAATGCCGATACCGAGTCCAGAAAGTTGTCTTAGGGACATCCGATGCCCTAATCTTCAACTGATGGTAGCCAGACCTCAAATCATTCTTCGAAAACACTTTGGCACCCTGAAGCTGATCAAGTATGTCATCAATCCTCGGCAACAGATACTTGTTCTTGATAGTGATTTCGTTCAATTGTCGATAATCTATACACATCCTCATCGAACCATCCTTCTTCTTCACAAACAACACGGGTGCACCCCAAGGCGAGACACTAGGTCTAATGAATCCCTTATCAAGCAAATCCTGCAACTGCTCTTTCAGTTCCTTCAACTCAAGTGGAGTCATATGGTATGGTGGAATAGAATTGGGCTGAGTGCCCCGTGCCAGGTCAATACAAAAATCAATATCCCTATCGGGTGGCATCCCTAACAGATCTGGGGGAAACACCTCTGGAAAGTCACGCACAATAGGTACTGAATCCATGGAAGGAACCTCCGCACTAGAATCACGAACATAGGCCAAATATGCTAGACACCCTTTCTTGACCATATGTCGAGCCTTCACAAAAGAAATAACCTTGCTAGTAGAATGGTCAGGAGTCCCTCTCCACGCTAATCAAGGCAACCGCGACATGGCTAAGGTCACCGTCTTGGCATGACAGTCCAATATAGCATGATAAGGTGACAGCCAATTCATGCCCAAAATAACATCAAAGTCCACTATATCAAGAAATAGGAGATCTACGCTGGTCTCAAAGATCTCGATAGAAACCACACACGAACGATAAACACGATCTACAACAATAGAATTTCCCACAGGCGTAGACACATATAAAAGAGCACTCAAAAAATTACGAGGCACAATCAAATATAAAGTAAAATAAAATGACACGTAAGAATAAGTAAAACCTGAATCAAAGAGAACTGAAACATTTACCTCTATGGCAAACCGAAACAATCACTACAAAAAGATATTGATACCACGACGGTTTTAATATGGCGGTTTTGGAAAACTGCCATAATACGCCACAAATTGCGGCGATCGTTCAACTGCCATAATACTTATTCGTAAAGTGGCGGCTCTACGGATAAAATGGCAGTTTAGCCGCCGTTATATTATTTCTAATTTGTTATTATATTTTTATCTTTAAAATATCAAACCAATGCCTAAACCCGTCTGTTGTTCCAAATTTCCGCCTTCTGATTAGAGATTCCATTCGCCATCTCTCATTTCCTACCTTCTTATTAGAGATGCCATTCCCGTTCCCCCTTAAATAAAAACCCTAATTTTCAAAATCTGCCTCTATATGAGCTTCCTGAAGGCGGTGGTACGTCATCGCTTCGATTCTCACCATTCTTACCAGCTCTCAGGTTTCTCTCTGTTCCTCCGTCTATTTTTTGATCTTCGCATCTTCAATTTCTGCAACATATTTGATTTATAAAGTTAGGTGCTTTATGTTGACTTTTTGATTTGTTATGATAGTTTTTTCTTTGCCGACATTGCTACTCCGATTAGGTGGCTATTTATTTAGGTTCGATGCTTGAGTAACCCCTGCTACCTTCAGATTTTTGGCTTGCGTGTTCATTCTGTTCGCATTCCTAGGTAAATACATTTTTTTTAAAGATATGCTATGTTAATACAAGGCCAGCCCTAAATTCAATTGCATTTTATCCTTCCTCTGCACTGCAAGTATTTTATTATGGAGGAAAGGCCGCCATGTCTGATAAGGAATTTCATAAACTTAAGGAAAAATAAACGTAGGAGGGAAGCAACGTTATTATGCTTATGTGCAGAATAGTTTCTGTCGATTAGGCAATATCCAAAACTTTGAGGACACGGTCTCTGAAATAATTCTCCTTTTGGGCCTTCAAAATTGGTGTAGTAACAGTAATCCCTCACTATGCATGCCATGTTAAACCTAGATTGTAATAAGCTTCTATGATTTATGTATCCGTGCCAATCATGACTAATGAAGAGAATGACAATCTGAAACAGGTGCTTGGCTTCTATTAGCATCATATTCTATCAGCTTATCAAGTTATGGAGTTGCTGGACTATGACAAACATTTGCTATTTCTTTAATTCTTGACCCTGCTGGTATGTCTAAATCAGCATTATCTGGTAACGTTCTTTCTTTTGCATTCTCTGTTTCCTATCATATCTTGGTCTTATGTTGTTTTTCATGTATTGGAATCTCTTGAGTTTATACTTCACTTAATTATGTGTATACGTATTTGCTTAAGAATTGCCTAAATAGTCTTATGGAATATGGACTGACAAGTGCAGAATCATATGTATAGTTTAATATGGAGCGCAGATAGCTAGTTTGACACATGAATTTAATTCATACACACTGACAATGTAAAAAGGTTATAAACTGTCAGCGTATTTTGGGGAGTTACCTGTCTTATTAGTCCTACTTATTATGCACGGATAGTTATAGTTATCTTTTAGGTAACTTGATAATGTAAAGTTTAATTCATAATGTTAGTGTGAAGTTAAACTCTTGACACAATTATATATTTGCTATATTACCAGCATGAGGGCTATAATTGATAGATACAACAAGATGAAGGAGGAGCATCATAAACTCATGAGTCCTACGTCAGAGGTCAAGGTATGTCTCTTTAATTATATTTAAATATGCTTCTGAATTGCCTAAACTGAATTTGTTTGATAGAATAATTGACTTGCAAATGCAGAATCATATGTTTAGTTTAACTTGGCCCGCAGATAACTAGTTTAGCACATGAATATAACTGATACCTACACATTGGTAAGTATAAAATTATATACCTAAACACCACCAACACGTGTAACCCAAGTTTTTATTTTCCGAGTGGAGAATTGTGTGGGTATGTGTTACATCATACTACTCAATACCTTGTGAGAAGAGATTTAGGAAAAGTCTTCCTCTCGTTCGAATGTTATGACTTGTTAAGTCCCTCCATCTGGTTATACATAACAGTTTTTCGATGTTCTAATATCATGAAATAGTCTATCCATGTCTACAAATGACTACATAACCAACTTTCAGAATTTAGCCAAGTCTTCTTTTTTCCATGAAGCTACTATATTTAACAAACATAAAACATTTAATCCAATGATTTCTTCTATCACTGCTTGCATATTCCCTCCAACCTAGGTGTAATTTCTTATATTTGGCAAATGTATATGGTGTCTGCTCAGTCTGAGACATATGGATCTCATGCATTACATTTTTTTGTTCAAGATTTTAAAAAAAAAAAAAAAAAACATAATAGAGTTCTCTTTCTTCTCTCGCATTTGATGGATTGATTTCTTCGTTGAACTTCTTATTTTTGTTCTTGATTTCTTGTGGTTTCATGTTATTCTTGTTGATATCAGTTAGGCTCTTGAGATGAAGATTTGTTTCTTAATTATTCGTCTTTTTTATTAGATTCGGTCGAAGGTGACTTTTTATCCTCAGTTGTATAGATGAAACTGGTCTTTTATAGAGTTAGGTATCAGTGGCACCAGTTCTGCCTTTGTGACTTAAGTAATAGTGATCTTCTCTTTTATATCTTGTTATGATTGAATTCTCATTATTGTTCCTTGTTGTTTCAATTTATTTTGTAGACATTTTATTGTAGCGGCACCCCATCACCTAACAGTCCATGAGAATCTCCAGATGGAAGTAACAACGTCGATCATGCGAGTAAAATTTTGAAATGCGAGTCCATGAGAATCTCTAGATCGATCTCCGGATGAAAGGAACAACGTCGGTCACCTAGCAGTTATTGTAATTGGTTCTGTTGCAGTGTTGGATGGATGTAAAATAACACTCATTTGAAACTTTAATACATTTCTGTAATTTTAAAATGCTTATATTTTTCTCATATAAGATGAATTTCTTTACTTTTTTTATATTTCTTCTATATTTGTGTCAAAGCTAGTATAAAGAGCAGCCAATTTTGAATGCAATAGATGGACGTGAAAATAGAGTGAAAAATGTAAAAGAATAAAAATGGAAAAAGAATGAAGAATGTTAAAGAATGTATATATGGTGACTGAAGATTGATTACGCGGTCAAAGCCGCCCTAATGAATAGTTAAAATAGCACCATCGCATGCATTTTTGGCTGTTACGGACCACAACAATATGCAGCAGTGAACTGCCATTTTATGTAACTTATGGCGGTTTTTGAACCGCCATTTTATGTAATTTACAATTACGGAGGTTCTGTAAAAACCGCCATTTTAACATAATGGCGAACATAATTCCGGCGTTTCTCCAAACCGACACAAATGCAGGTAATAGCAATTTAAAACCGCCATAATACTATGTTAAAATAACTGTCGTAAATACACATTTCTTATGTAGTAAATACGTGTGATGACAGCGTCAGATGACTCTGCCTCAGGTCTAGATGAGAATAAATAAAAACGGGGCTGGGCCACACCACTCTAACCTCTGCCCCTCGGACGACCCCTAGCTGGCTGGCCTCCACCTCTGATGGCTTGATCTCCACCTCTAACGATCTGACCCCTGCCTCTAGCTGGCTGTGCGGGCGGTGGAGCAACCGGTGCTGGCATGATGGCACGAGAACTCTGCTGAGGTCTGTTACTCGACAATCTAGGACAATACCTCCTGATGTGACCTATGCCCCCACATTTAAAGCACTCTCTTAGCTGCTGAGGTTGCTGAAGCTGAGACTGAACCTGCTGGCCCGAATAGCCGCTGTAATAACTTTGAAACGGTGGCGCACTGATAGGAGCTGAAGGTGCACTGAATGTTGGCTGCTTCGGACAAGACCCATAAGAACCACGACCGCCCAAAGCACCGTGGGATACCTGAAGAGCTGACTGAATCGGCCTAGGAGGATGGCCTCTACCAAAAGAACCCCTACCATCATATGAGGCACCATTGAAACTACCGAAATGACGGGGCCTCTTCTCAGATCTCGATCCTCTATCCTGACCACGAACCATCATCATCCGTCTAGCAATCTCCACAGCCATCTGGAAAGAAATATCATCCCTCATTTCCTTGGCCATCTGAAGCTTGATGCCGAAGGTAAGACCATCTATAAACCTTCTCACCCTCTCCCTGTCTGTTGGAATCAACATAGCTGCATGACGGGCCAGGTCCATAAATCTGGTCTTGTACTAGTGGCGGTCATGCCACGCTACTGAAAATGCTCAAACTGCCTACGGTACTCCTCTCTCAGAGTGAAAGGAATAAATTTCTCCAGAAATAGCTGTGAAAATTGATTCCAGGTAAGTGAAGGTGAACCAACTGCTCTGCTCCGCTCAAACTCCTACCACCACCTCTTGGCAGAGCCGGTCATCTGGAACACTGGAAACTCGACCCCATTAATCTCAACAATACCCATGTTGCTGTCACGACCCCAATTCGCCCTCTATAGGATGTCGTGATGGCACCTAGATTCTGAGACTAGGTAAGCCTAACAATTTGCGGAATAACATAATATAAATTTTGAAGCCCAATTCTCAACACTGAAATAAATATAAGACTACAAATCAATAATTACAACTTCCAAAATCCGGTAAAAATATGTCATAAGCTTCTAAGAGAAAATGCTAAGTGTCTCTATACATCAAGTCTAAAAAGAACAAGGGAAACAACATAATATGGATAGAGGGGGACTCCGAGGTTTGCAGACGTTGTCAGATATACCTTGAACTCTCCACGTACAGTCCAACTCACTAACATCTAGCCTGGTAGGAAGAACCTGGATCTGCACAAAAAGATGTGCAGAGTGCATTATGAGCACACCACAACTGTACCCAGTAAGTGCCAAGCCTAACCTCGGTAGAGTAGTGACGAGGTCGGGTCAGGGCCCTACTGATTTAAAAGAAAGGTAAGGCAGAAGATATAATAATATTTGAAATGACTAAGAATTTAAATAACGAGAAACTTCAGAAAATAACAGCTTAGCAATCAGAAGTAAACAATAGGGGCATTCCCGAGGTACCGCCTCGTCATCCCAAATGTAAATATGCAAGACAAGGGGATCTCCCTAGGAACAGCCTCACAGTCCCAAAGTAAATATCCAGTACAGGGGGATCTCCCGAGGAACCACCTCGTAGTCCCAAAGTAAATATGTTGCAGATAAACGAACCGAAGGAATAACGAATTTACAGCAAGAAATCTTACAGTTAAAGCTTTAATTCGAATCAAGGGAAGCAGGTAATTCAATTAAATATGCTGCACAAATTGCAAGTAAGAGTTAAGGCACGTAGACAAGCGATACTAGGCTAAACATGATCACTACATATGCTAAGGCAACTATAACGATCCGACGTCGTTTAGTGGTTTGAAGCCTTGAGTAGCTTCAGTTCAAGTGTTATGACTTGTGCGTGTGGACATAATTTAATTTCGGGAAGTTCGAAGCGGATTTAGAAAGAAAATTCTAATTTTTGAAAGCTTTAAGTTGGAAGAATTGACTGAGGCGTGACTTTTGTGTAAACGACCTCGGAATGTGGATTTGAAGGTTCCAATAGGTTCGTATGATGATTTCTAACCTGGGCGTATGTTCGATTCGAGAATCGGGGGCTCGAGAGTATATCAGTGCTTATTGCGGAAGGTTGACATTTTGAAAGTTTAAAATTTTTCTAAGTTTGCGTTGAAGTGGATTTTGATGTTATCGATTCTGTTTGGGATTTCGAGCCTGGGAATGGCTCTATATGGTGATTCTGGTCTTGGGAACGCGTCCGGATGTGGATTAGGAGGTCTGTAGGTCGTTTCGGCGTCAACTGAAGAAAGTTGGAAATTGGATGATTTTTGGGAAGTTTGACCAAGAGTGGACCTTTTGATATCGGGGTCAGATTTCGATTCAGGAAGTGGGATTAGGTCCGTATGTCAATTATAACTTGGGTGCAAAATTTGAGGTCAATCAGACGTGGTTTGATAGGTTTCAACATCGGTTGTGGAAGTTAGAAGTTTAATAGTTCATTAGGCTTGAAGTGATAAGCAATTTGTAGATTTGATATTGTTTGATGTGATTTGAGGCCTCGAGCATGTTGGTGTCATGTTATGGAACTGGTTGGTGTGATTGGACGGGGTCCTGGGGGCCTCGCGTGTATATTGGGATGGTTTTGGGTCATTTCCCCATGTTCTGCAGCTGCTGATTCTGGTTCTGGTGTCCTTCATCGCGAATGCGTGGAGGCGATCGTGTTCATGAAGAAGGATTTGTGGGCTGGAGGAGATTGCTCATCGCGAACGCGACACAGAGGTCGTGAACGCGGAGAAGAGCATGAGGAACCTATGCGGATGCGAAGGGGCAGTCGCGAACGCATAGAAGGAAAGAGAGGAGCTAGGCCTGAGGCCATTTGGCCTACGCGAATGCAAGGCCTACCCTGCGAACGCGAAGTAGTGGTACGGAAGGCTTCGCGAATGCGGCGTGAGGAACGCGACACGAAGCAGAGATTTTTGGTCCAGGGCTATTTGGCCTTCGGGATCGTGAGGGTCATTCGTCATTCCGCAATCGCGTAGAGGAAGGGACTAGGCAGTGGGGTTATATTTGGTGACTTAGCCCATTTCTCTCACGATTTCATTTGGTTGGGCGATTTTTGGAGAGCTTCAAGGGGAGATTTTCATTAAGCTACACAAGGTAAGTGATTCTTACCTATTACAAGTTAAATACTTGGTTTATATATGGATTTAAACATGGAAATAAGTAGAAATTTGAGATTTTGGTAGAAAACCTAGATATGGTATTTTTGAATTTTAACCACGAAATTTGACATGGAAATTGGGATAAGTTATATATATGAGTTCGTAGTGTTATGGGTAAAGTTTATCTTCAAAAAATTTTGAAATCCGGGCACGTGGGCTCGAGGGTGGATTTTGTAGACTTTTCGAGCGGACATGAGAATTAATATAAATTGATCAATTATGGGTATTAGAATATATTTTGACTGGTTTGCACGTTGTTTGAATAGTTTTGGAGCGACGGGCTTTGATTTGAGGTATTAGAGAGGCTTTGGAGCCAGTTTTGGAATATCAGAGCGAGGTAAGTCTCCTGTCTAACCCTGTGATGGGGAAACTACCCCTAGGTGATGCAATTGTTATGTGTTACTTATTGCGGGGGTTATGTACGCACAAAGGTGACGAGAGTCCGTCCGTAGCTAGATTCATATTATGTCCGGGAAGACTTAGTTTCACACCATGCTATAGCTGTACTACTTGAGTTGTCTCCTGTCTATTTAAGTCCTTGATTTTACGTTGCGACTTGAGACAAGACTTGTGTAGAGTGATAGACTCGACATGGTTGAGATTCGACGGGCTTCATGATTAGCCGCGGAATAATTGTACTCCCCTTACGAATTTCACCCACGTTATGCGTTTTCATCGAAAGGTTTCTCTTAAAATTTATAACTCACATGTTTATTCATGACTGGGGTCAAAGACCCGTTAAAGCTTCTTATTCAAATGGGATCAGGCTGTTCGCCTCGGCAGTATAATAGATACATCTATGGTTCGTGTTGTTCGACCCTCGACAGTGCGCACATTATGATGGGATCAGGCCGTTCGCCTTGGAAGGATTATGTATCACACTCTCATGGGCGCGGGCCGTCCGCCTCGACAATATAATAGATGTTTCTATGGTTCATGCCGTTCGACCCTCGGCAGTGCACATATTATGACGGGATCGGGCCATACGCCTAGAGTTTCTATAAAATACTCTTACGAAGTCGTGCGTAATAATTGGCAAGAAGCCATCATATCTATGAGCTTGTTCCTGATTGGACTGTGACGACCAATCAGGTAAGGTCCATTATATACATATACTCCTATTGAGGAGGTAGTTACTAGCTGAGAGTTTGAGTCATTGTTGAGAGGAGGACTGTACCACGTATTTACACTTGTTATTTCGTTTATATACTCTGACTCCCTGTTTACTTTTACCATATCTGTCTTGTCGGATCACTAGTAAGTGCCGATGTTGGCCCCTCGTTACTACTTCTCTAGGGTTAGACTAGATATTTCTGGGTACGCTTTGATTTACGTACTCATACTACACTTGCTGCACTTTTTGTGCAGGTTCATATATATCCGGTGGTCTTTGGGCGCAGAGGCACGGCCTTACCGAATCTCCCGCTGGCCATCGGGGACCGAGTGGTAAGGCCATGATCCGCAGGGGAACAGATCACTCATTCTTCCATTGGGGACAGGTGCAAAGCAAGTTCGCCACCAACCGTAGCAGCACCATCCGCTAAATTTTTTCCCTTTTTAATGCATTTACCCCGAGGAACTTGGAGTTTTTGATGCATACATGTATTTTTATTGGAACTTTGATATATAACTAATGGATTTTCGGGGGCTTTACCCTGAGCTGCATCTCATGGTATGATCCGTAGCCTGCAGAGTCTCCATTAGAGTTATTTATATTTTTCTTGTCTAACTTGTATTCCTGACAGATGTTGTATTTTATTGTATTTTTCTAGTTGATGCTCATGCACTTGTGACACTGATTTTTGGGGTTCCTATGGGTTGTTCACCACTGTAGTTCGTGTAAATTCAAATGTACGCTATTTCATTAATAAAAAATTATGATTTTCAAGTACTAGAATGAGTAATTAAATTGACTAATCACTGTTGGCTTGCCTGACGGCGGTGTTAGGTGCCATCACGAACTTTCACAAAATTTGGGTCGTGACATCTTGGTATCAGAGCATTAGGTTCACTTAGGTCTCACGAGTCATGATAAAATCTAGTAGAGTGTTGCGGATCGATACAGAGACGTTTGTACATATCTTCGAGAGGCTAAAGGGCTGTTAGGAGCACTTCCCTTCTTGATTTCCTCATCCTGCAGTTTTATTCCATTGAGGCTTGTGCCTTTATATCCTTCCTACTCAATCTTATATGACGTGGAGTGCGTTATCTATTGGGCGTCGAGTAGTTGTCGTGGTACTGCAGATGTGATGCAGGATGTTTTTCCCGTGTTCGGGTAGGCTATTGTCGTCGCCTTGCGGAAGGATGTTCTGTTATTTCAACTCAGCAGTTGTATTTTTGATGGTTTTGAGGCTATGCACAGATTGCTATGATATTCGCACGTTGTTATCACACGGTGTCGGTGTAATGGTGGGGTGCTCGTTTGTGTGTTGAGGCAGTGAATGGCTCGAAAGGGGAATTTCTCTATGCATGATTTAGAGGTTCAGCATTTAAATCCAGCAAAGGAAAGGCAATCTGACTATGCATGTCCAGGTTTTGGTTGAAGGGGTAACGAGACTTGGTATTTTCGAGCGTGGTGGAATCTCCATTATGATGCGGTGTCGTAGTCCTTGTTTGAGCGCATTACGGTTCGCCGGTGTTATGGTCTTCTTTGATTTTGCCTTCGGGGCAGGGTGTTGTGAAATGGTTCTTGAAAGGTGGTTGTCAGAAATAGCGGCGTGCAGCGGTTCAGGATCAAATTGGTATTTCTAATACGTGGCTCGAGAAAGATGATCTTCCAGGATGCTTAGAGTTGGTAGAAATTTATTAGCTCACGTGCTACAGAGACGGATTTTGATTTGATGCAACATTAGGGTAACGGAGAATGAGGAAGGATACGTGGGAGGTGTCTTGCGGTGGTTGAATTACTTGCAGGTCAAGTATGAGGAGCAGTAGTCGAGAAGTTGCTTAAAGAGGATGGTTTAACCGAAGTAAGGATGACAGATTTGCATATGGATTCTGTGGTAGGATAGCCACGTGACTTTAGAAAATGTAAGATGGTTTGGGAATCGTGATGGAAGGTGATTTGGTCTATGTATTTTATTTGGAATGATGGTTACTGTACGGAGAGAGATTGAATATGGCAAAAAGGCGTTTGCTTGAAACGAAGAGGAGTGAAGATTTGGTTATCGTTTCAGATGCAATATGACTCGAGTTTAGATGACATTGTTGAGCTCTCAGTTGATGTCGATGGGGAAAGAATGGACTTACACAACCAGTGGGAGAGCATGGGCTCAGAAGGGTTTACTGAACTCGTGGTAGTTGTACCCGGTGCAACGTCGTTGGAAGATGTCGATATGAAATTTCATGGGTGGGTTATCTCTTGTGAACAGGATAACGGTTGTGTGATGTTGATGAAGCTTCTACGGAGAATTTTACTTGTTAGCCGATAAGGGGTCGGATACAAGACTGTGGCTGATAATTCAGAATGTTTCATGAAAAGTTTAACAAATGATTTTGAGGAATTTGACGAGCTAGAGGTGCGAGATCATGGTAAATAGGAAGGAGTAATCGTTGTGGGCTCTACATTATGTGATGGTAGTTTAAAGCTAAGATTGGATCACGCGGTTGTTTACTTGTGTGGTTTCTAGCTATCGGTGCGTTGGAGGATTAATTATGACTAAGAAAAGGAAACATCAGGGGTAATTTAGCAAAGAACTTGATAGACGTGTGCTATATTCGGCTGTATCGATGTATGTTCAGGTTTTAGGGAAGACTCAGGGCTTATGCTTTTTTGGATGTAATGTACAAGGAAAAGAGTTCAGCCGGTTGTTTCTTCGAGAGGGTGATCATGTGCTAGTAGAGCATTGGAGTTTGGTCACATTTGGGATCAAGTCAGAGTGGGTGACTCTCGACAACAGTCCTAGTGGATTCAATAATTTAAGTGCATAGCTTCGGACTCGCGGAGGGTCTTGCAGAATGGGTGCACCAGTTGAAGATGCTATTGTGTGCGTAAGGAGGTATGAGATGAGTAATCGGTATTAAGACAATGTGGTCTCACGATTCGGGTCACTCGGGATGAGTGCGGATTGAGTTCGTTATGTTGTGAATGGAGCTATTATATTTCTAAGTCAGGTCAAGGGTAAATTGAAAGAAGTTGGGTCGGTTAGTAATGGCTGAATCAGCATGATTGTGGCAAGGATCAGTTCCTTCGTTGTGTGAAGTTATGCATGTGGTTTATGGTTGTACGTGCGGGCTTGATAGCCACCATGACCTGATTGAATTGGGAGGTAGTCGATTCAAATGGCTTGGTTGTGTAAACGGATTCCGGAAGAGTCATGGCGGTTTAGATCACGACTTGAGGTTTGTACTTTCTGTGGTTTGGAAATTCAGTTGCGTGTTGTATTGGTTCTTTTGAAATGAGCTAGGTGAAAGGCTTTCCATCCAATGGAGTGTATATTGTACTATTAGTTTAGGAGTTATAATGATTTCTGGTATTTTCACGTAGCTGCATGATAGGTGCAGTGAGCGGCATGGGAACTAGAGGTTGAGGATCAAGGTTGTGGTTCGGTGTTGACAAGAATTTCACAAGCTCGGATGAGCAGGGGAGAATTCAGATGTTCAGAGTAAACTGGCATTTTATTTAGTGTCACCTGAGAACGGCATTCTGTGTAAGAGGCTTTGTGTATTGATTTGCGGATTCTTGACTTGCTTTACAGAATTAATGCAGTTGGTGGTGTGGAGGTACAGACTTTGCTACCTGGTGCGGAAGGTCATGGGAGAGTACCCCGGGGAGATTTGTATAAGTGTGACATGTTAGTCACTCGATTGTTAAAGATTGAAACCAAGTATGGGGATTTTTGGTAATATCATTCATGTGAGAGTTTATGCCTAGAAGGTGCTCTATTCCTTTGGTTGTGAACAATGGGAGTTGTTCCGGATTGAGATGGCTTGATTATTCGCACATGTGTTGTGGTCCCGTGTATCTTGTGGTATTAAATGAGCAGGATGGCTCTCGAGATGCAAGTCATTTATTGCACCTTAGCCGTGCTTGGGTTTTATAGCGTATGGCGCTATTCGTCTCCCCAGGATGGTATTTTCGCACGTGGCGTGCTTGTGATCGATATTCGTTATTCCATAGGTATAAGCATTATGACTTGATGGACAGTTCCTTATTTATTGTTATGTGTGGATTGGGTGGCACACCGCAACAGTTTTATGTTTGGATCGGGTTGCACGCTGCAAGGGTATTATGTGTGGATCAGGTTGCACGCCGTAACAGTGAGATATTGAGTACGGTTCCATATATCTATTCTTGTGTATTTTTTTTCTCATTTTCTGAGAAGGGTTCATAACATCTGTTCAACCGTTTATTTTGTTGTGCGAGCTGGGTAATTCTTTCCCAGAGTTCGTTCCTCCTTATGTGTCATATTTAAGTTGTAGCTTGTCGACGCATTAATGGCGTCATATGAGATCCGAGTCAGTGTTTGAGGTGGCTTATTGCCTGAGCAGCTTGTACTGGGTGGCACGAGATTATTGGGCCTGAAATTGGTGCAATCAGATTTATGTAAGGTACATTAAAGAGAGAATATGGTTATTCAGTTCAGAATGAAGCTGTGGTCCTTGTCAGGAAGATGTGACTCCATGATTTGATTGATTCAGCAGGTGGTTATGAATTTCTACACATCTTCTCTGTCATGGCAGTATTGTGAGGATTTAAATCGGGCTTATTTGTATTATGAGGTGTATTGCGGACATCAGATTCGTAAAATTTCAGCTATTGTGGTTGAGGGATGTTATTATGCGAAACAGACCTATGTGATGCATGGTGTGATTTCTTCATAGATGCATGATCATGTTTGGGTACAGTGTGTGGTGATTGGCATGAAGTTCGTGTGTTAGAATCAGGTCTTGTTAAGAAATTCGGAAATTAGAATTTGGTTCTAAGGCTTGTTAACTAAATAAAAGGGAGGACCTTCAGTCCAGATCGAGCTAATGTGCCCAACTGGGTTGTGATGGCACGGATAGGTTCACAAAGTGTTAAACAGTAATTTTAGATAGCTCTGGAGCAGTTCTTGGCACGTTCAAGGACGAACGTATATTTAAGTGGGAGAGAATGTAATGACCTGACCGGTGGTTTTGAGCTCTAGTGCGTCGTTCAGCGGTTTGAGGCCTTGAGTAGCTTCACATTAGGTGTTAAGACTAGTTCGTATGGACGGAATAAAATTTCGGGAAGTTTGGAGTGGATTTAGAAAGAAAATTCTAGTTTTTGGAAGCTTTAAGTTGGAAGAATTGACTGAGGCGTGACTTTTGAGTAAACGACCTAGGAATCAGGATTTGAAGGTTCCAATAGGTTCCTATGATGATTTCGGACCTAGGCGTATGTTCGGGTCAAGAATCGGGTGGCTCAGGAGTATCTCGGTACTTATTACGGAAGGTTGGCATTTTGAAGGTTTAAGAATTTCCTAAGTTTGGGTTGAAGTGGATTTTGATGTTATATATGTCCGTTTGGGATTCTGAGCCTGGGAATAGCTCCGTATGGTGACTCTGGTCTTGGGAGCGGGCCCGGATGTGGATTTGGAGGTCGGTAGGTCGTTTCAACGTCAATTGGCAAAAGTTGGAAATTGGATAATTTTTGGGAAGTTTGACTGAGAGTGGACCTTTTGACATCGGGGTCGGATTCCGATTCTGAAAGTGGGACTAGGTCTGTTATATCAATTATGACTTGTGTGCAAACTTTGAGGTTAATCGGACGTGGTTTGATAGGTTTTGGCATTGGATGTGGAAATTAGAAGTTCAATAGTTCATTAGGCTTGAATCAATAAGCAATTTGTAGATTTGATGTTGTTTGATGTGATTTGAGGCCTCGAACAAGTTGGTATCATGTTATGGAACTGGTTGGTGTGACTGGAGGGGGTCCCGGGGGCCTCGGGTGTGTTTTGGGATGGTTTCGGGTCATTTCCCCATGTTCTGCTGCTGCTGATGTTGGTTATGGTGTCCTTCATCGCGAATGCGTGGAGCCGATCGCGTTCGCGAAGAAGGATTTGTGAGCTGGAGGAGATTTCTCATCACGAACCGACACAGAGGTCGCAAACGCAGAGAAGAGCCTGAGGAACCTACGCGAACGCGAAGGGGCAGCCGCGAATGCGTAGAAGGAACGGGAGGAGCTGGGCCTGAGGCCGTTTGGCCTACGCGAACGCGAAGCCTACCTTGTGAACGCGAAGCAATGGGGAAGGAAGGCTTCACGAACGCGGTGTGAGGAACACGAACGCGAAGCAGAGATTTTTTGTTGAGGGATGTTTGGCCTTCGCGATCGCGAGGGTCATTCCGCGATCACGTAGAGGAAGGAACTGAGCAGTGGGGTTATATTTCGGGACTTTGGCCATTTCTCTCAAATTTTCATTTGGCTAGGCAATTTTTGGAGAGCTTCAAGAGGAGATTTTCATCAAGCAACACAAGGTAAGTGACTCCCACCCATTACAAGTTAAATACTTGGTTTATATATGGAATTAAACATGGAAATTAGTAGTAATTTGGGATTTTGGTAGAAAACCTAAAATTGGTTTTTTATTTATTTTAACCACGAAATTTGACATGGAATTTGGGATGAGTTATATATTTGAGTTCGTGGTGTTATGGTTAAAGTTTATCTTTGAAAATTTTCGGAATCCGAGCACGTGGGCCCGAAGGTTGATTTTATAGACCGAGCGGAGTTGAGAATTAATAAATTGATCATTATGGGTATTAGAATATATTTTGACTGGTTTGCATGTTGTTTGAATAGTTTTGGATCGACGGGCTTCGATTTGAGGTATCAGAGAGGCTTTGGAGTCAGTTTTGGAACTTCGAAGCTAGGTAAGTCTCCTGTCTAACCCTGTGAGAGGTAACTACCCCTAGGTGATGTAATTGTTATGTGTTACTTATTGCGGGGGCTACGTATGCACAACGTGACGAGAGTCTGTGCGTAGCTAGATTCAAATTATGTCAGGGTGGACTTAGGTTCACACCATGCTATAGCTGTACTACTTGAGTTATCTCCTGCTTATTGAATTCCTTTATTTTACGTTGCGACTTGAGACGAGACTTGTGTAGAGTGACAGACTCGATATGGTAGAGATTCGACGGGCTTCATGATTAGCTGCGAAATATATGTACTCCCCTTACGAATTTCTCTCGCATTATGTGTTTTCATCGAAAGGTTTCGCTTAAAACTTATAACTCACACGTCTATTTGTGAGTGGGGTCAAAGACCCGTTAAAGCTTCTTATTCTAATGGGAACGGGCCGTTCGCCTCGGTAGTAATATATACATCTATGGCTTGTGTTGTTCGACCCTTGGAAGTGCGCACATTATGATGGGATCAGGCCGTTCGCCTTGGCAGGATTATGTATGACACTCTCATGGGAGCGGACCGTTCGCCTCAGCAATATAATAGATGTAATCGACGTTCGACAGTGCATATATTATGACGGGATCGGGTCGTACGCCTCGGCGTTTCTATAAATTACTCTTATAAAATCGTGCGTAATAATTGGCAAGAAGCCAACATATATGTGAGCTTGTTCCTGATTTAACTGTGATGACCTATCCGGTAAGGTCCATTATATATATATATATATGTATATATATATATATATATATATATATATATACTCTAATTGAGGAGGTAGTTACTAGCTGAGAGTTTGAGTCATTGCTGAGTGGAGGACTGTACCACGTATTTACACTTGTTATTTCGTTTATCTACTCTGACTTCTTGTTTACTTTTACCGTATCTTGTCGGACCACTAGTAAGTGTCGATGTCCACCCCTCGTTACTACTTCTCTAGGGTTAAGCTAGATACTTACTGGGTACGCTTTGATTTACGTACTCATACTACACTTGCTGCACTTTTTGTGCAGGTTCATATATATCTGGTGGTCTCTGGGCATAGAGGCGCGGCTATTTCGGGAGCTTTACCCTGAGCTGCATCTCATGTTACGATCCGCAGCCTGTAGAGTCTCCATCAGAGTTATTTATATTTTTCCTGTCTAACTTGTATTCCAGACAAATGTTGTATTTTATTATATTTTCCTAGTTGATGCTTATGCACTTGTGACACTGGGTTTTGGGGGTTCCTACGAGTTGTTCACCACTGTAGTTCGTGTAAATTCCATTTTACGCTATTTCATTAATAAAAATTATGATTTTCAGGTACTAGAATGAGTAATTAAATAAACTAATCACTGTTGGCTTACCTGACGGTGGTGTTAGGCGCCATCACGACCTTTCGCGGATTTTGGGTCGTGACAGCAACTCAACTAAGGAATTTAACAGAAGACAACTCAGCAAGAATCGAAATTTCCACAATTAGCCCGTGTACGCACTCGTCACCTCGCGTACACGGCACTCACATATCACAAATTGTTACAATAGTACCAAATCCTAAAGGAATTTTCCCTACAGAAGGTTAGACATGTCACTTACCTCAAATCTCGCTCAATCAACCGATAAGGATGCCTTTCCCTCGACTTTCCGACTCCGAATGGTCCAAATCTAGCCAAAAGCAATTTCATACTATAAATATAACTATGAGAAAGTAATCTTATTAATGAAATCAAGACTTTAACAAGAAATTAGGAAATTGCCCCACAAAGTCGACCCGGACCCACGTCTCGAAATCGGGCAAAAGTCACAAAATACGAACACCCATTCGATATCGAGTTCACCCATACCAAATTACTCCAATCCAACCTCAAATCGCCTTTCAACTCCAAAAAATTTTGTCTAAGAACTTCAACTATTTTTCTCCAAATTTTACCCCCCAAATCCTTAGTTAGATGAAGAAATTAACAATAGATTAGTGGATATTAATAAAACAAAATGAGTGTAGAATCCTTACCCAAATATTTCCTCTAAAAATCCCTTAAATTCTCGCCTCAATCCGAGCTCTCTAAGTCCAAAATGAAAAATGAGATCAAACCCTCAATTTAGACCTTTTTCTACCCAGCAATTTCGCATTTGCGGGCTCCCAATCGCATCTGCGACGTCACACCTGCGGAAAATCAATTGCAGGTGCAGATTCCACTTAGGGAAAGAAATACCACTTTTGCAGACCAGGGCTCACACCTCCGAGCCCACTTCTGCGGAGAGAGTTTCCGCTTCTGCAACCGTAGCCCAGACCCTCACCCACTTCTATGATCACAACCCCGCATCTGCTTGCGACCGCAGATGCGGCTCTTCCTTCGCACCTGCGATCCCAACTGGCCTGGCTCACTCACACTTCTGCGGTTCAAGGGCCGCTTCTACAGCGCGAGGTGCGCAGGTACGATTGCACCAGACACTGCCAAGCTTCAGAAATTTAACACAACTCCAATTTAATACGTTAACTAGCCGAAATCAACCCGAGGCTCTCGGGACCTCAACCAAGCATACCAGCAAGTCCTAAAATATCATACAAACTTATTCGAGGCCTCAAATCACATCAAACAACATCAAAAACATGAATCACACATAGATTCAAGCCTAATGAACTTTAAAACTTCGAACTTCTACATCCGATGCCGAAACCTATTAAATCAAGTCCGATTGACCTCAAATTTTACATACAAGTCATAATTGACATTACAGACCTATCGGAATCAGAATCCGACCCCGTCATCAAAAAGTCCACTCCCAGTCAAACTTCCCAAAAATCATCCTATTATCTAACTTTCGCCAATTGATGCTAAAATGACCTACGGGCCTCCAGTTCAACAGCCGAACACGCTCCTAAGATGAAAATCACCTACGAAACTATTGGAACCGTCAAAACTCCATTCCGAGGTCATCTTCACAGAATTCAAACTTCGGTAAATTCCTACGACTTAAACTATCACTTTTGAAACTATGTGTCCCATTTCACTCCAAAACCAAAAACAAATCCTCCTAATAAGTTACGTAACCACAAAATGAAATAAAGGGAGCAATAATTAGGGGCTCAGGGCTACTATTCTTTAAACGATCGGCCCGATCGTTACATCCTCCTCTTAAAACAAACGTTCATCCTCGAACGAGTATCGAGACATACCTAGAGTGATGAAAAGATGAGGATAACGGCTGTGCATATCATGCTCGGTCTCCCAAGTCGCCTCCTCGATCGGATGACCCCTCCACTGAAACTTCACCGAAGCAATGTTCTTTGACCTCAACTTCCGAACCTCCCTGTCCAAATTGGCCACTGGCTCCTCAACATAAGATAGATCCTTGTCCAACTGGACTGAGCTGAAATCTAACAAAAGAAATGGATCGCCGTGATACTTCCGGAGCATGGAAACATGGAAAACTGGATGAACTGCAGAGAGACTAGGTGGTAGTGCAAGTCTTTAAGCCATCTCTCCAACCCTCTCAAGAATCTCAAAAGGCCTGATATACCTAGGGCTCAATTTTTCCTTCTTTCCGAACCTCATAACACCCTTCATGGGCGAAACCCGGAGCAAGACCCGCTCCCCAACCATGAATGCAACGTCGCGAACCTTCCGATATACATAATTCTTCTATCTAGATTGGCTGTACAAAGTCAATCCTGAATCAATTTAACCTTTTCCAAGGCATCCTGAACCAAGTCTGTACCCAATAGCCTGGCCTCACCCGGCTCGAACCAACCCACTGGAGACCGGCACCGTCTACCATACAAAGCCTCATAGGGGGCCATCTGAATGCTCGTATGATAACTGTTGTTGTAGGAAAACTCCGCAAGTAGCAAGAACTAATCCCAAGCACCCCCAAAATCCATCACACATGCACGAAGTATATCCTCTGATATCTGAATAGTGCGCTCGGATTGCCCGTCCGTCTGAGGGTGAAATATAGTAGTCAACTCCACTTGAGTACCCAACTCACGTTGTACGGCTCTCCAGAAGCATGATGTAAAATGCGTACCCCGGTCAGGATGATAGATACCGATACGCCATGAAGTCTAGCAATCTCGTGAATGTATACTTGAGCCAGCTGCTCCGAAGAGTAAGTAGTAACCATAGGAATGAAATGAGCTGACTTGGTCAATCTATCCACAATCACCCAAACTGCATCGAACTTCCTCTGAGTCCGTGGGAGCCCAACAATGAAATCGATAGTGATCCGCTCCCATTTCCACTCTGAAATCTCTAACTTCTGAAGCAATCCACTCGGTCGTTGATGCTCATAATTCACCTGCTGACAATTTAAGCATCGAGCCACATATTCCACTATGTCCTTCTTCATCCGCCTCCACCAATAGTGCTGCCTCAAATCCTGATACATCTTCACGACACCTGGATGAATGGAGTACCGCGAACTGTGAGCCTCCTGGAGAATCAACTCATGCAAACCATCTACATTAGGCACATATAGCCTGCCCTGCATCTGTAATACACCATCATCTCTAATAGTGACCTCCTTGGCATCACCGTGTTGAACCGTGTCCTCAAGGACAAGCAGATGGGGGTCATCATACTAACGCTCCATGTTACGATCATAAAGAAAATACTGAGAAACCACACAAGCCAAAATCCTGCTTAGCTCGGAAACATCCAATATGACAAACTAGTTGGCCAAGGCCTGAACATCCAAGGCTAAAGGCCTCTCTGCTACTGGTAGATATGCTAAACTGCCCAAACCCTCCGCCTAGCGACTCAAGGCATCAACCACCACATTGGCCTTCCCTGGATGATAGAGAATGGTGATGACATAATCCTTAAGCAGCTCTAACCATCTCCGTTGCTGCAGGTTAAGATCCTTCTGTTTAAATAGATGTTGTAGACTCTAGTGATCAGTGAAGACCTCACAAGGAACACCGTACAAATAGTGCCACCAGATCTTCAAGGCGTGAACAATAGCTGCTAACTCAAGGTCATGAACAGGATAATTCTTCTTATGCACCTTTAGCTGTCTAGATGCGTAGGCAATCACCCTACCATCCTGCATCAACACCGCACCGAGACCAATGCGTGACGCATCACAATATACCATATAGGACCCCGAACCAGTAGGCAACACTAACACTGGGACTGTAGTTAAAGCAGTCTTGAGCTTTTGAAAGCTCTCCTCACACTCCTCGGTCCACCTGAACGGAGCACCCTTCTAGGTCAATCTGGTCATAGGTGCTGCAATAGACGAGAAACCCTCTACAAATCGACGATAGTAACCCGCCAAACCAAGAAAACTTTGGATCTTCGTAGATGAGGACAGTCTGGCCAACTCTGCAATGCTTCAATCTTCTTCAGATCTACCTTGATCCCCTCACTCGATACTACATGGCCAAAAATGCCACTGAATCTAGCTAGAATTCACACTTCAAAATTTTTGCATATAACTTCTTATCCCTCAAAGTCTGAAGAACTGTCCTCAGGTGCTGCTCATGATCTCCCCGACTCCGGGAGTACATCAAAATGTCGTCAATAAACACAATGATGAAAGAGTCAAGATAGGGCTGAAATACACTATTCATCAAGTGCATAAATGCTGCTGGGGCGTTGGTCAGCCCAAAAGACATCACTAAGAACTAGTAATGCCCGTACCGAGTCCTGAAAGCAGTCTTCGGGATATCTGGCTCCCGAATCTTCAACTGATGATAGCCTGAATGCAAGTTGCTCTTAGAGAACACCCTGGCATCCTGAAGCTGATCAAATAGGTCATTGATACGTGGCAAAGGATACATGTTCTTCATTGTATCCTTGTTCAACTGGCGATAATCAATACACATTCGCATAGAATAATCGTTCTTCTTTACAACCCCAAGGCAATACACTGGGCCGAATGAAGGCCTTATCGAGCAACTCTTACAACTGTTCCTTTAATTCTTTCAACTCTGCTAGGGCCATACGATAAGGTGGAATAGAAATGGGCTGAGTGCCCGGTAATAAATCAATGCCAAAGTCAATATCTCTGTCGGGCAGCATGCCCGGAAGATCTACCGGAAATACGTCCGCAAAATCCCTCACTATCAGAACTGACTCGATGGTAGGAGTATCAACACTAGCATCTCTCACACAGGCCAGATACGCATCACACCCCTTCTCAACCATTCGCTGAGCTTTAAGAAATGAGATAAGCCTTCTAGGAACGTGATCTAAGGTTCCTCTCCATCTAGCCGCAATAGACCCGGCATGACCAATGTCACCGTCTTGGAATGACAATCAAGGATAGCATGATAGGGCGACAACCAGTCCATGCCCAAAATAACATCGAAATCCACCATACTGAGCAATAATAAATCGGTTATGGTCTCAAAACCATTAATCAAACACGACCGATACATACAGTCAACAACAATAGAATCACCTATGGGTGTTGATACATAAACAGGTGAACTCAGAGAATTACAGGATGCACCCAAATATAAAATAAAATAAGATGAGACATAGGAATAAGTTGAGCCTGGATCAAATAAGACTGATGCATCTGTATGACAGACCGGAACAGTACCTGTGATTACAGGATCGGATGCAACTGCCTCCGTTTTGGCAGGAAAGGCATAATATCTAGCCTGGCCTCCCCCTCTAGGGCGACCTCTCCCTTTCCAACCTCCATCTCTAGCTAGATGTGTAGGTGCGGTGGTAGTTGGTGCTGTAACCATAGCATGAGGACCCGGCGGAGCACGCGGTGCCTGAGAAATCTATGGAGGTGCACCCTTACTGAATCTGGGGCAATCCCTCACCAGATGACGAGTGTCGCCACACTCAAAATAAGCTCTCGTAGGACGTGGCTGCTGCGACTGGCTTGGGCCTGATCAACTGGACTGACCACTAGAAGCACCCCGTACAGGAGGCACACTAGACAGTCGCGGCGCATAATAAGGATCCTGGGGCCTAGTAGTGGCCGGAGCACCGCTGGTGGCTGGAAGTGCTAATGGACAGGGCGACCTATATAACCTTTGCCCTGACGAGCTGTAGTTGGGACACGAGTGCCACTATAAGTGCCAGAATCTCGAGACCGCTTGGCCTTTCTCTCCTCTCTATCCCGAGTCAGCATCCCTCCAACCTCCTAGCAATCCCTACCACCTGTTGTACGTAATATCCATGTCCAACTCTCTGGCCATGTTAAGTTTGATATTGGAGTTGAGCCCCTCAATAAATCGACAAATCCCCTCTAGAACAGTAGCAACCAAGGCTGTGCATGCCTGGCTAAATCACTAAATCGGACCGCATACTCTGACACGGTCATAGCATCCTGGCACAACTGCTCAAACTCTACGCACCAAGCGTCTCTAAGACTCTGGGGAACGTATTCCCTCAAGAACATATCTAAGAACTAAGTCCAAGTGATTGAAGCTGCCTCAGCCGGACTATCCAGCTCATATGCGCGCCACCACTGATAGGCCGCTCCTCTAAGCTGGAACGTAATGAAAGAAACTCCACTAGTCTCCACAACACCCACAGTACGGAGGATACAGTGGAACTCCTCAAGAAAACCCTAGCATCCTCTGGCGCCAAGCCACTGAAAGTAGGATGGTGGTACTTTTTGTACTCTTGAGCCTGAGTTGCTCCGCCTCAGAAACTGCTACCCTAACATCCGCTGAACTAGAGCTACCGGCTGCATCTGTATGATCTCTGGAACCTGGTCGACCTGAACCCGCTGCTTTGGGGTACTAGCGGCGGGAGTCTGTTCTCCTCCCCCGACCTGAGATGTGGCAGGATCAAGTGGTATCAATCCTGCCTGAGCCAAGGTGCTGAACATGCTCAGGAACTAGGCTAGTGTCTCCTGGAGGGCTGGTGCGGTAACAGGCACCTCAGGTGCCTACCCTTTAACTGGAGCTACTGGTGGCTCCTCTGTAACGGCGCGTGCGGGTGCTTTGGCTGCACCACGTGGATGTACTCGGACTCTACCCCGGCCCTGGCCTCTCGCGGCTTCAGTAGGGGGCGGGGGCGTCTGGTCATCTGATCCAACTGTAGGTGTCCTCACCATCTGTGAGAGAATAGAAAGACAGAAGTTTAGAGTCCGAAGTCAAAATCTTGCACGATAAGGAATTAAAGAAAGTGAAACTTTTCCTAATAGTTACATAGCCTCCTGAAGATAAGTATAGACGTCTCCGTACCGATACACGAGACTCTACTAAACCCGCTTGTGACTCATAACAGTTATGAACCTAGAGCTCTAATACTAACTTGTCACAACCCCAATTCGCCCTTTGTGGGATGTCGTGATGGCACCTAGTTTCTAAGACTAGGTAAGCCTAACAATTTGCGGAATAACATAATATAAAATTTGAACCCCAATCCTCAACACATACAATAAATATAAAACTGCAAATCAGTAATTACAACTCCTATAACCCGATAAAAATAAGTCACAAGCTTCTAAAAGAAAATGCTAAGTGTCTCTATACATCAAGTCTAAAGAGAATAACGGAAACCAACATAATAGGGATAGAGGGGGACTCCGAGATCTGCAGACGCTGGCAGATATACCTGAACTCTCCACGTACAGTCCAACTCACTAGTATCTGGCCTGGTAGAAAGAACCTGGATCTGCACAAAACGATTTGCAGAGTGTAGTATGAGTACACCATAATGGTACCCAGTAAGTGACAAGCCTAACCTCGGTAGAGTAGTGACGAGGTCAGGTCAGGGCCCTACTGGTTTAAAAGAAAAGTAAGGCAGAAGATATAATAATTTTTTAAATGACTGAGAGTTTAAATAATGAGAAACTTCAGAAAATAACAGCTCAACAATTAGAAGTAAACAACAGGGGCACTCCCGAGGTACCGCCTCATAGTCCCAAATGTACATATGCAAGACAAGGGGATCTCCCTAGGAACCGCCTTATAGTCCCAAAGTAAATATCTAGTATAGGGGGATCTCTCGAGGAACCGCCTCGTAGTTCCAAAGTAAATATGCTGCAGATAAACGAACCGAAGGATCAACGAATTTATGGCCAGAAATCTTACAGTTAAAGCTTTAATTTGAATCAAGGGAAGCAGGGAATTCAACTAATTATGTTGCACAAATTGCAAGTGAGAGTTAAGGCATGTAGACATGCGATACTAGGCTAAACATGATCACTACATGTGCTAAGGCAACTTAGCTAAGGAATTTAAAAGAAGACAACACGGCAAGAATCAAAATTTCCATAATTAGCCCGTGTACGCACTCGTCACCTCGCGTACACGGCACTCACATATCACAAATTGTTACAACAGTACCAAATCCTAAGGGGATTTTCCCCACGCAAGGTTAGACAAGTCACTTACCTCAAATCTCGCTCAATCAATCGATAAGGATGCCTTTCCCTCGCCTTTCCGACTCCAAATGCTCCAAATCTAACAAAAGCAATTTCATACTATAAATATAACTATGAGAAACTAATCTAATTAACGAAATCGAGACTTCAACAAGAAATTAGGAAATCGCCCCACAAACTCGACCCAGACCCACGTCTCGGAATCGGGCAAAAGTCACAAAGACGAATACCCATTCGATATCGAGTTTACCCATACCAAAATTACTCTAAATCCAACTTTAAATTGCCTTTCAACTCTCAAAATTTTGATCTAAGAACCTTTACCATTTTCCTTCAAATTTCACACCCCAAATCCGTAATTAGATGAAGAAATTAACGATAGATTAATGGATATTAATCAATAATGAGTGCAGAATCCTTACCCAAATATATTCTCTGAAAATCCCTTAAATTTAAGCCTCAGTCCGAGCTCTCTAAGTCCTAAAATGAAAAAATGAGATCAAACCCTCGATTTTGCCCTTTTTCTGCCCAGCGATTTCCCATCTGCGAGCTCCCAGTTGCACCTGCAACATCACACCTACGGAAAACTAATAGCAGGTGTGGATTCCACGTCGCACCTGCTTCTTCGGAGAGAATTTCGCTTCTGTGACCATAACCCAAACTGCCTCACCCTCTTCTGTGATCACAACCCCGCATCTGGGGACGTGCAGATGCGGCTCTTCATTCGCACCTGCGATCCCGGCTGGCCTGTCTCACTCATGCTTCTGTGATTCAAGGGCCGTTTCTGCCGCACCACACCTGCGGCCCAAGGCGCGCAGGTGCGATTGCACCAGACACTTCCAAGCTTCAACAATCTAACACAACTCCAATTGATCTATTAACCACCCGAAATCAACTCGAGGCCCCCGAGGCCTCATCCAAACATACAACAAGTCCTAAAACATCATACGAACTTAGTCGAGGCCTCAAATCCCATCAAACAACATCAAAAACACAAATCGCACATAGATTCAAGCCTAATGAACTTTAAAACTTCGAACTTCTACATCCGACGCCGAAACCTATAATATCAAGTCGATTAACCTCAAATTTTGCACACAAGTCATAATTGACATTACAAACCTATTCCAACTTCTGCAATCGGAATCCGACCCCGATATTAAAAAGTCCACTCTCGGTCAAACTTTTCGAAAATCATCTTGTTATCCAACTTTCGCCAATTGACGCTAAAATGACCTACAGGCCTCTAATTCAACATCCGAACACGCTCCTAAGACTAAAATCACCCTATGGAATATTAAAACCGTCAAAACTCCATTCTGAGGTCATCTTCACACAGTTCAAACTACGGTCATTTCCTACGACTTAAACTTTCACTTTAGGGACTATATGTCCTATTTCACTCCGAAACCAAAAACAAATCCTCCCGAAAATTTAGGTAACCACAAAATAAAATAGAGGGAGCAATAATTAGGGGCTCGGTGGTACTACTCTCAAAATGACCGGCCAGGTCGTTACAGTTGTGCAACACGTCGTGGCAACAATCCAAGTAATCATGTGGTTCCTCAGAGGGTGCACCGCTATAATGAACAGGAAAGAGCTTGGTGAACTTGTCCAACCTAATCAATCACTCAGAAGACATCGGGGACCTCTCCCCGGGCTGTGTAGCAACTACAGGCTGAACTACTCCAACTATTGGAGCTGTCGGAGTTCGGTATAGGGGAGCACCTGCTCTGGGGTGTGAGTAGCGGGAGTCTATTCTCCTCCCCCAGCTTGAGATATGGCTGGTGCCACCGAAAATGCACCGGTCTGGGCCACACTCTCCATATGGGCCACCAAGCACACTAGAGCTTCCTGAAGCACTGGAGTGGCTATGAATCCCTTCGGGACCTGAGCTGGGACCTCCTCTTCATGATCAATTTGAGACTCCACTGCGGGTGCTGCTGCTCGAGCTCTAGGCTAAGCTCTGCCTCTGGCTCGAGCTCGGCCTCTAGCTCAACCTCGGCCTCTGCCCCTGGTAGTAGCTACCACAAGGGGCTCCGGCTCTTATCAGGCTATAGATGATGTACGTGTTCTCGCCATCTGCGAGAACAAGAATAGAATGGTTCAATCATCAATGATAGAATGAAATTGAACGATAGAGAAAGAAAGAAGTGAAATTTTTCCTAAACTCCATTGCCTCTGGAAGATAAGTACAGACGTCTCCGTACCGATCCTCCAGACTCTACTAAGCTTGCCATGGCTCGTTAGACCTATGGAACCTGGCTCCGATACCAACTTGTCACTACCCGAAATTCCCACCCTCGGGACTATGATGGCTCCTAACATTTCACTTATTAGGCAAGCCAAAGTTAGCTATATCTATTAGCCATTTTTAGCAACTTCCAAATAAAATGACAATGATAAAACTAAATAGTCTGAAAATAAGGTAATAAACTAATAAGTGATAAAATCCAAATACAAATTCCGAAACTAGTGTCCCGATTCTAGAATACTACAGATAATGGTCTGAAAGAAACATAACTGTATGAATATAAATAAACAGCTAAATAATGTAGAAGGGGACTTCAGGGGTGCGGACATCGTGCAAACCTCAAGTCTCGATTGATAGCTATATCCGAGCAAATCTATTGAACGCCGCTAGGACCAACTTCAGTATCTGCATAAGAAGTGCAGAGTGTAGTATGAGTACAACTGACCCCATGTACTCTGTAAGTGCCGAGCCTAATCTTGACGAAGTAGTGATGAGGGTAAGGCAGGTCCCTTACAATAACCTGTACACAATAATGATGATGATGATGATGATGATGATGATGATGATGATGATGATGATGATGATGATGATGATGATGATAATAATAATAATAATAATAATAATAATAATAATAATAATAATAATAATAATAGAAAAGACAGGAATAAAAATAAGCAGTTAATTCATAACAACGAACTCAAGTCCAACTATTGGAGAGCCCAAAATAATAAGTCATATAAACTCATCTCAATTACCAAGGACAATCCAACAGTCACAAACAAATATAACTTTATGCATTTCATTGCGGCGCGCAACCAGATCCCACCATCTCATCATTCGTCAATATTGTAATTCGTCCTTATTCCACCATTTCAACTTATTAGCTTTCGATTTCCGTTACGTCGTGTAACCCGTTCCCCAAACAATTTCAAATAACAATAGCAATTCAACAACCAAAATTTATAAGAAGTTCTACACCAAGAGAGAAAATGTATGAAATAGCAGAGAATAACATGATAATCAGATATCTCTAACAACTCGAATGCTTCAACTTTACCAACTCAACAGTATCTACCAATTAGCAACTCATACAAATAACACTACATTATTGAAAGCAACAAATGTTACGAAACTATAAGACAAGCAAGACACAGGACAATTTAGATATGCAAGAAAAGCAAATAGAGACAAGTAGCAATTAAGCATGAAATTATGGAAGGAATGGACAATCTAATACAAGGAATACGAAATGGCAAGCAGCAAATATGGCATGGTAGTCAAATAAGCATGTAGCAATTAAGGCATGAAACAAGATATACTATGAAGTCTGAAACTCACCCGAGCCCTTCGGGCTCCAAATCAATCATGCATACAAGTGTAATAACATCATAGGAACTTCCTCGCGCAATCAAATCACCAAAATAACATCTAATTCTACGACTCAATTGTCAAAACGAATGAACTTTCAAAGTGAAACTCAAGAATACTAGAATCACGTTTAGGCATCCCAATCATGCCAAATGAATTCCGAATTGAACCAAATTTTTTGCAGACAAATTTTAAATAGCAATACGGAACTATTCCAAGTTTTAACATCAAAATCCAAACCTGTTAGCTAAGAAGTCAACTTTCAGTCAAACCTTGTAATTCTTCAACTTTCAAAAATGCTAGTTTTCGGCAAAATGAGTCATAATAAATTAGGGACTTCCGAATTGAATTTCGGGCTTACGCCCAACTCTGAAATCACAATACAGACCCACCGGGGCCGTCAAAGTACTGTTCCAGGTCCATTGCACAAAATATTGACGTAGTCAACTGAAGTCATTTTTAAGGCAAAATTTTATATTTTCTTCAATTTTTCACATAAAGACTTCCTGAAATGAGACACAGATAGTGCATGCAAATCGAAAAATGCTAATCGGAACTAATCGAGATCTCAAAATATGAGAATAGAGGCTAAATTTTCAAATGACCTATCAAGTTGTCACATTAAGTAGCTCACGAAAAGCAGGTCCAGGATGAACAGTTGGGCAATCCTTAAATCATAATGGTGTTTTTAAATTGAATAGTGTTAATTAAAATATTATTTTCCTCACTCGTTTAACATCCCGAAATATCTTGCGAATTTTTTATATTATTATTGTGACGACCCGGCTAGTCGTCTCGTGAGTTACCGCTCCGTTTTTCCCATTTTCCGTCTCATTATGCTTCGTTATCCATTTTCTATGTGATCGAGTTGAGTAATTTGCGTTTGGAGTGGGTTTGGTAAGAAATGAGACTCTTAGTCTCTTTTAAGAAGGTTAAGTTGGAAAAGCCAACCGGATGTTGACTTATGAGTTAGAGGGCTCGGATGTGAGTTCCGATGGATCGGTTAGATTCGGGAGGTGATTTATGACTTAGGAGTTTGATCGGAATTGGTTTTGGAGGTCCCGTGTAGAACTAGGCTTGAATTGGTGGAGTTAGTATTTTGGCGATTTCCGGTTGTTAGGCAAGATTTTGATCCGAGGGTCGGAATGGAATTCCGAGAGTTGCTATAGCTTCGTATGGTGATTTCGGACTTAGGCGTATGTCCGGATTTGAAATTGGAAGTCCGTTAACAATTCAACGCATTTTGGCGAATGTTGGAAAATAGAAGATTTTTGGAAAGTTTAACCGAGGGGTTGACTTTTTGATATCTGGGTCGGAATCTAGTTTTGAAAAAGTTCATAGGTCCGTTATGTCATTTATGAATTGTGTGCAAAATTTGAGGTCAATCGGATTCGATTTGATAGGTTTCGGCATCGAATGTAGAAGTTGGAATTTATTAGTTTCATTAGGCTTGAATTGGGGTATGATTCGTGTTTTTAACATTGTTGGATGTGATTTAAGGCCTCGAATAAGTCCGTAATATGTTTTAGGACTTGTTGGTATATCCGGACGGGGTCCCGAATGGCTCGGGTGAGTTTTGGGTGGTTAAACGGACTATTTCATCTTTGGAAAAGATGAAAAAAAATTGCAGATAATTGCAGAAAAAAACTGATGCGTGTAGTCCCGTTTGGAAGCTCATATCTTGCAATCTATAAGGAATCAGAAAAATTACAAAACATGAAAGTTATAGCTCTTTGAATCTAGTTTCCAGAAAGTTAAACCATTCATGATTTGGATATTCTATGAGAAATTGATGTTTGATCGAAGTTGGCTGGTGGAGCAGTTTTGACAGAATATCTTGATGCACTTTAGAAGCTCATATCTCGGAATATATAAAGCGTTATGTAGTGTATAACCTATCAAATGAAAGATCTTCGAGTCTAGTTTCTAAATATTCAAACCGTTGCTTATTTGGATATTTCCACAAGGAGTTATGAGCGTTTTAATAGAAGGTGTATAGCAAGGGAATAATGATAAGAGGATGTACAACCTGCACAGCGCAAGTACAACTCCATGAAGCCTGGGCAGAATGTTTTAAGCCTTATTTTGTCTGTGATTTTGGGTATATTTTCACCCATAGTTGGCCATTTTTGGAGGTTCTTGAAAGAAATTAACGAGGGGTTCAAGGAGAATCGATTGGAGGTAAGAATTTTGGACCTAAAACTCGTTTATATTGTGAAATCCACCTAGAAAATCATTGAAATCTTGCTAAAAATGGAAGAAATAGGGCTTGAGATTTTGAAATTTTAATTGGGTATTTGGAGGACCATTTGGGGCCGGATTTTAGAACTTTTGATATGTACGAACTCGTGGGGAGATAAGGAACCCGTTGATGTGAAAATTTTTGAATTTCGAGAAGTGGACCCGGGGCTCGGGTTTTGCTAATTTCGGGATTTCTTGGTATTTTTGATTGTTTTTGCTTGGGTTTTGTTCCCTCAACATATTGTGACATATTTGTTCTGAATTTGGATAGATTTGACGCACGTGAAGGCCAATTTGAAGGGCAAAGGGGTCGTGGGCAAAGGATTTAGCCGGTTTGAGGTGAGTAATGTTTGTAAATGATGTTTTGAGGGTTTGAAACCCTGGATTGCACATCGCAATGCTATATTGAGTTGAGGCACATGCTCGATGATGAGCATGGGGTCGTTTACTACTGGGGATTGGGGCTTTGTCCATCCCGATTTATGATTTTACTACATATTTGATTGAAACCTGTTTGATATCATCATGATTTGGGCTGCTTGTCATATTTTGGGCTTCTTGCCGGTTATGTGAACCCTTCAGGGGTATTTATCACTGTTTACTGAAATCATATTTGGGCTTCGTGCCGGTTATGTAAACCCTTCAGGGGTATTTGTCACTGATTTGAATCATTATTTGAACTCAGTTTTGAAAATTAAATGATGTTTTCAAATGTTTTTTTTTATGGATCGGGTGGCACGCCGCCACGGGATTTGATTTTAATAGATCGGGTGGCACGCCGCCACGGGATTTGATTTTAATAAATCAGGTGGCACGCCGCCACGGGATTTGATTTTAATGGATCGGGTGGCACGCCGCCACGGGATTTGATTTTTATGAATCGGGTGGCACGCGGCCACGGAATTTGATTTTAATGGATCGGGTGGCACGCCGCGACGGAATTTTATTTTAATGGATCGGATGGCACGCCTCCACGAGACGTAATGTGCATGGATCGGGTGACATGCCGTCACGAGATATTGCGCTACTGAACCCCCCACAGTAAGCGCCGGGTACCCAGGGAACGGGTGGCACGCCGCCACGATAGTCATGAATTGCATTGCATTTCATTGCATTGCATTGCATTGCATTGCATTGCATTTTTGGTTGTGTTGGTGTTGTTTCCATTTACTTCATGTTATCTATTTGAGATGTTACATGTTATTACTGTTCCATTGTGGATTTCTCTAAGTCTTATGTGTTTCTTACTTTCAGTCATTATTTATATGTATTACTCACTGAGTTGGAAGTACTCACATTACTCCCTACACCATGTGTGCAGATTCAGGCGTTGTCGGTTCCGCTCCGAGGTATTGACTACTATTGTCAGAGCGGTGATTCAGAGACGACGAGGTAGCTACTAGCGTCCGCAGCCCGTATCTCTTCTACCTTGTTGTTTCCACTATTTTAAAACAATCATGCCAAAAATATTGTAATAGTTATTTTATTATTAGGATTTCATTAGTGGCTCATGACTTGGTGACACCCCGGTTCGGGCTGTAGTCAGGATGGTTCCCTACATTTTCCGCTAATTCCTGTTGTTAAACTATTGTTATATTATTTTCGTGTTGCTAACTGTTTAAATCGAGGTTTAGTTGGATTGGCTGGCCTTGTCTTCACGAGAGGCGCCATCACGACCGGGTTGGGATTTTGGGGTCGTGACAGCTTGGTATCAGAGCCTAGGTTACATAGGTTTCACGAGTCATGAGCGGGTTTAGTAGAGTCTCGCGGATCGGTACGGAGATGTCTGTACTTATCTTCGAGAGGCTGCAGAACCTTTTTAGGAAAAACTTCATATTCTTGATATTCTTATCGTGCGGTTTGATTCTTATGCGCCGCGAAGCGCTTGTTATCAATTAGGCGTCGAAGATTTGTAGTGGTACTACAGACGTGGTGCGAGATGCGTGTTCGGGCAGGCTATTATCGCTGTCTTGTGGAAGGATGTTCTTATGTTCCAGCTTAATATCTGTATCTTCTATGGTTTAGAGACCGTGCACGAATTGCTACGATGTCTATGCGTTGTTGTCATACAATGTTGGTGAAATGGTAGAGTGCTTATATATGGAACGGCAGTGAATGACTTGAAAGGAGGATTTCCCAGTATATGATTTAAAGGTTCAGCATTTAATTCTAGCGAAGGAAAGGCAGTCGGACTATAGATGTCTATGTTTGGTTGATGAAGAAACAAAACTTGATATTTTCAAGCATGATGGAATTTTCAATATGATGCGGTGTCGTCGTCCTTGTTTGAACGCATTATGTTTCGCCGGTGTTATGGTCTTCTTGGATTTTGCCTTCGGGCATGGTGCTGTGAAATGGTGCCTGAGGGGTGGTTGCCAGAGATAGGCAGTGGTCCAAAATCGAATTAGTATTTCTAGTGTGGATGGCTCGAGAAAGATAATCTTCGAAGAGGCTTAGAGTCGGTAACATTTTATTGGTTCGGGTGCTGTAGAGATGGATTTCGATTTGATGCAACACGTGAGCAGCGAAGTGTGACGAACGACATGGCAGGAAGTGCTTCACGGTGGTTGAAGTACTAGCAGGCCAAGAATGAGAAGCAGAGGTTGAAAAGTTGCTTAAAGGAGATGGTTTAACCGAAATAAGAGTGATAGATTAGCATATGGATTCTGTGGTAGGATAGCCGCGTGCCTTGAGAAAGTGTAGAATGGTTTGGGAATCATGATGGAAGGTGATTTGGACTATGTATTTTATTTGGAGTGATGGTTGTTGTATGAAAAAAAAAAGAGATCGAATATGGCAGAAAGGAGTTTGTTTGAGATGAATAGGGGTGTGAAGATCTGATTATCGTTTCAGGTGCAATATGACTTGAGTTCATAAAGTATTGTTGAACTTTCAGTTGATATCAATAGGGAAGGAGCAGACATATACAACTGGTGAGCGAGCATTAGCTCAGGAGAATTTGCTGATTACGGGGTAGTTGTACCCTATGCAGCGTCGTTAGAAGATGTTGGTAAGAAATTCCACAGGTGGGTTATCTCCGGTGAGCAGGTTAGCGGTGGCATGATGTTGATGAAGCTTCTGCGAGGTATATTACTTGCTACCCAGTAAGAGGTCGAGTGCGCGACTATGACTTGTGATCCAGGATGTTCATGAAAAGCTCAACAAAGACTTCGAGAAGTCTGTCGAGTTAATGGTGCGAGATCATGGTAATTGAGGAGGAGGAATCATCGTAGGCTCTACATTATGTGATGGTGGCTTAGAGCTAAGTGGGGGAGAGCCCCATCATTTACCATTGGATCGCGTGGTTGTCTGCTCGTGCGGTTTCTGGTTATGGGTACGTTGGCGGTGTATTTATGACTAAGAAAAGGAAATATTAGGGGTAATTCAGCAAAGACTAGATGGGCGTGTGCCATGCATGTTCAGGTTTTTGGGAAGACTCGGAGCTTGTGTTTTGTGGATGTGATGTACATGGAAAAGAGCACAGTCGGTTATCTTCGGGGCTAGGTCAGAGTGATTGACCCTCGAAAACGGTCCTAGTGGATTCAAGAATTAAAGTGTAGTGCCTAAGGATTTCGAGTCCGATGGTGGTTAAGGATCCAGTCTTCACAGTGGGTTGCAAATGAAACTTGGAATATTCTATGTTACCATCGGGTATACGGTGCAGTATTGGAGAAAAGAAAGAGATAGCTTCGGATTCGCAGAAGGTCTTGCAAAATGGGTGTACCAGTCTGAGGTAATATTGAGCACATAAGGAGGGTATGAGATGGTTCATGAGTATTGAGACGATGTGGTCTCGCGATTCGGGCCACTCGAGGTGAATGCGAATTGAGTTCACTACGTTGCGACTGGAGCTATTATATTTCTAAGTCAGGTCAAGAGTAAATTGAAAGAAGTTGGGTCGGTTAGCAATGGTTTAATCGGTGTGATGGTGGCGTGTGAAGTTTTACATATAGTATGTGGTTGTACGTGCAGGTCCGATAGCCACCATGACTTGATTGATTTGGGAGATATTTGATTCGAATGGCCTTGTCGTGTGAATGGACTGCGGAAGAGTCATGATGGTTTGAACCATAACTTGAGATTTGTATTTTCTGTGGTTATGGGAATTCAGTTGCGTGTTGCCAAGGGTCTTCTGAAATGAGTTGAGTGACAGGGGTTCTAGACAATGAAGTGTTCATTCTACTAGTAGTTCAGGGATTATGAGAAAATTCTTTTACTCTCGTGTAGCGGCACGATAGGTGTAGTGAGCAGCATGGGAATTAGAAGATAAGGATCAATGTTGCAGTTCAGTGTTGACAAGAATGTCATGGGCACGGATAAGTAGGGAAGAATTCAGGTGTTCAGAGTAAGCTGGCATTTTCTTTAGTGTCACCTGGGAACGGTGTCCTGTGTAAGAGGCTTTGTGTATTGATTTGCGGACTCTTGGTTGGCTTTACATAATTAGTATTGATGGTGGTGTTATATGAGTAGGATGACTCTCAGATGCAGGTCATTTATTGCACCTTAGCTGTGCTTGTGTTTTGTAGCGTATGGCACTATCCGTCTCCCTAGGGTGGTATTTTAGCACTTGGCGTGCTTGTGGAACGTTACGCGGGCTGGATACTTCTTTTCCAGAGTACGTTTCTCTTTATCTGTCATGTTCAGATTGTAGCTTGTCGGCGCATTGATGGCGCCATATGGGATATGAGTCGGTGTTTGAGGCGGCCTATTGCATGAGCAGCTTGCACCGGGTGAAACGAGATTGTTTGAGCTGAAATATGTGCAATCAGATTTATATAAGGCACATTAAAAGGAAATATCATTATTCAGTTCAAAATGAGGTAATGGTTCTTGACAGGGTGAGAGACTCCATGAATTATTGATTCGGTAGGTGGCTACGAGTTTCTACACCTCTTTTTCATCGTGGCAGTATTGCGAGATTTGGAACAGGATTTATATTTGTCATGAGATGTGTTGCGGGCACCACTCCTGAAATTTCAGCTATTGTGGTCGAAGGATGTTATTATGGGCAATCGACTTATATGGTGAGTTTGTGAATTTGCATTCTACTACTGTGTTTATCCCTGTTGGGATATTTTGATAGTCTTAGCCGTGTCTACCATTTTTGTTTTGTACACTATTGAGGGCTATGAGTCCAAAAGTGACTTTCTGTTACTCACTACAGTGGATTTTGATGTAATTTCGGGATAAGTGATTAAAGCCTTATGAATTATATGCCCTACCGGTATGGGAGTTCATTTTGTGTCGTGATTTCGATTAAAGGAAATTACTTTTTAGGGAGAAATGGATAGATTTCGGTTGGCATGATGTGCATATTACTTGTGATTCAGAGTTGAGGACGAGATCCTCGCATTTTTAATATGATGTGAAATGCTTAACTAGGCTATGAGCCGCAGTGGAAGTTATATAAGGACAAGATCCTTGTGATGAAAATTTATGTGTTTTAAATTCTCCCTCTGTTAAATTAAATTTGTACTATAGTACTAATAGGGAGCCATGCCTGTTAGGCTTATTTGATAATTCTTCTATGTGTTTTTGTGTGTATTTTGCCATATTCGTGCTGTAATGATTGAGTTTTAGCCTACAAGGGGAGTGTTCAGGTGGTGTTAAATGTGACTCGTTAATTCGAGTAAATAATTATGAGGTCTTCATGCCTTGTGAATTGTTGTCAGAGTTGTGAAAGTTTGACAGGAGGTTTTGGTTAATATGAGGTTAATTGACGATGCTGGAATTAATTATGAACAACTATTATAACCAGAGACGTGGTTATGGGCATACATATGACGGGCGCGTAAGCACGAGTTGCTACAGCCGGTTGAGACTAACACGCTGTGTTGAAATAATTGGGCTGTGAGAAATTTGGCTTTGAAGTTTATAAATGTGGATAAAAGAAATAATCTTTAATTGAGATGGTGTTGTGGGATCCATGTTAAATTAAGATGACGTGGAATCACCCGCGAGTGCGTGTAATAATACACTTAGAAATTTAATGTCCTCAGAATAACTTTTGGCACGTTCGAGGACGAACGTTTGTTTAAGTGGGGGAGAATGAGACGACCCGGCTAGTCGTCTCGTGAGTTACCGCTCCGTTTTTCCCATTTTCCGTCTCATTATGCTTCGTTATCCATGTTCTATGTGATCGAGTTGAGTAATTTGCGTTTGGAGTGGGTTTGGTAAGAAATGAGACTCTTAGTCTCTTTTAAGAAGGTTTAGTTGGATTGGCTGGCCTTGTCTTCACGAGAGGCGCCATTACGACCGGGTTGGGATTTTGGGGTCGTGACAACTAACTATGTCTGAACATTTGCAACTCTTTCACATATCACATGCACAT
>MCJB01014358.1:4934-18796 GCA_002018475.1 Nicotiana obtusifolia | reverse complement strand
TTTGGAGGACCATTTGGGGCCGGATTTGAGAACTTTTGATATGTACGAACTCGTGGGGAGATAAGGAACCCGTTGATGTGAAAATTTTTGAACTTCGAGAAGTGGGCCCGGGGCTCGGGTTTTGCTAATTTTGGGATTTCTTGGTATTTTTTATTATTTTTGCTTGGGTTTTGTTCCCTCAACATATTGTGACATATTTGTTCTGAATTTGGATAGATTTGATGCACGTGAAGGCCAATTTGAAGGGCAAAGGCGTCGTGGGCTAAGGATTTAGCCGGTTTGAGGTGAGTAATGTTTGTAAATGATGTTCTGAGGGTTTGAAACCCCGGATTGCACATCGTAACGCTGTATTGAGTTGAGGCACATGCTCGATGATGAGCATGGGGTCGTTTACTACTGGGGATTGGGGCTTTGTCCATCCCGATTTATGATTTTATTACATATTTGATTGAAACCGGTTATGTGAACCCTTCAGGGGTATTTATCACTGAATTAAATCATTATTTGAACTCAGTTTTGAAAATTAAATGATTATTTTTAATGGATCGGGTGGCACGCCGCCACAGGATTTGATTTTAATGGATCGGGTGGCACGCTGCCACGGGATTTGATTTTAATGGATCGGGTGGCACGCCGCCACGGGATTTGATTTTAATGGATCGGGTGGCACGCCGCCACGAGACGTAATGTGCATGGATCGGGTGACACGCCGTCACGAGATATTGCGCTACTGAACCCCCAACAGTAAGCGCCGGGTACCCCAGGGAACGGGTGGCACGCCGCCACGATAGTCATGACTTGCATTGCATTTCATTTCATTGCATTGCATTGCATTTTTTGTTGTGTTGGTGTTGTTTCCGTTTACTTCATGTTATCTATTTGAGATGTTACATGTTATTACTGCTCCATCGTGGATTTCTCTAAGTCTTATGTGTTTCTTACTTTCAGTCATTATTTATATGTATTACTCACTGAGTTGGAAGTACTCACATTACTCCCTGCACCATGTGTGCAGATTCAGGCGTTATCGGTTCTGCTCCGAGACATTGATTACTACTGTCAAAGAGGCAATTCAGAGATTACGAGGTAGCTGTTGGCGTCCGCAGCCCCGTATCTCTTTTATCTTGTTATTTCCAGTATCTTCGAACAATTGTGCCAAGATATTGTATTAGTAATCTTATTATTAGGATTTTCATTAGTTGCTCATGACTTTGTGACACCCCGATCTGAGGGCTGTAGTTGGGATGGTTTACTATATTTTTCCACAATTTACTGTTACTAAATCATACTTATATTATTTTCGTATTATTTAACTGTTAAAATGAAGTTAGTTTGGATTGGCTGACCTTGTCTTCATGAGAGGCGCCATCACAACCGGGTCGTGACACAAAGATAGAATTAATTGGCGTTCGTTAATGTTTGCAACCATTAACAATTGTTGAAGAATAAGAAGTAAATAAATATCAATCATCCGTTGAAATCATATTTAATATCAAAATCTCAATAACATTGTACCCATCTAGGGTTCACAACCTTAGCGTTTAAATTTAGCTACTCATGCTGAACATTGAATAAGAAAGAATAGTAATTGTCATAATCTTACAAAATAGAAAGTAATTGATCCCAAAAGCTTCCAAGAATTCAAACTATCTAATTGCCCGTACTTTTTACTCTCAATTGTGACAAGATGTCCCTCACAAAACCCTATTAAACCTATTTATCGAGGCCCAAAACCCGAGGCAAAATCTGGACTAATTTGCCCCTGGTGTAATAATGCGGACCGCATTTCTGTCACAAAATAAAAATGTGGTTCGCAAATCTTCTTCCTCCATCGCATTTCTAACCCCAGGATTTGCCTTCATCGCATACTGTAATTGCGGTTCGCATATCGATTATGCTATCGCATTTTTCACCTTGATTTTCACCCAGAAACTCTGCTTGCGTTTGCGATTTCACAATGCAAATTTGCGATTTGCATTCTTGTTTTGCGGTTGCATATGCGACCGCATTCTCGACATGAAGAAGTAACCAGAGTTCTGTCCTTATTTGCGATTTTCTTGTGAGCTATGCGGTCAGCATTCGCTGTTTGCGATCGTATACTCACATCTGCGATGCTGTTTAAGTCTTTTCTTTTCTTTAGTTGGCCTTTTTAGCTCTTTTCCGTGCTTTTGGGTCCTTACACTGGATGTTCTGCAAATACACTAAAATTACATAAGTATCGATAGAATTTGCACATAAAACAAGTTAAGCTCTAAGCAAATAGTATCAAAATATGCCGAAATTACCTTGCACATCAACACCCCCAACTTAAACTCCTGCTTGTCCTCAAGCAACTAAACGATACTATCCTAGTCTAGACTCTACTCATTAAACATGAAACAATACTGACTATGGACGGTGTTTGTTGTTTGCATCTCAAGTATATCTCTTTGAAACTTTACCCTCCCTGAATCATCAGTATATTCAAGGACAACGAATCAGCTCGTGAACTTTGAGCCTCAACAAAGTAACTAAAGGCTACCTTCAGCTGAATGCACTTATGCTTTACTCAAAACTCAACTTTCTATCAACCTAGCAGTTTATGTGCCCTCACTGGAAAGAAAGTCCCACTCTCACAATATTTATCGTAGCAATACAATGGGACTCAAATGCAAATACACTCGCTCTCAAAACAAAATTTCAAGTGTCACCACATGCCATACCATATGCTTGCCCTTATTTTAATTCGTCACAAATTTGTAAGAACACTCGGTTGGAGATCACATAAGGACTTTGTAAGCTTGTAATGTAGGTTTAAGGAAGTGTAGGATATATATTTAGATGGGAGTGACTACATCCTCCTTGAACACTAATTACATTCTTCTTTCTTTTAACATTTCGCTTCTTTTCAACCTCATAGCCTCACTAGCGTTTAGTTCCCAAACTGGGCCCACCTTAAATACCTCTCAAATCTATTTCAAAGCTCCATTATTGTAAATACATGTATAACTATTTTCTTTTTCTTTTCTTTTTCTTTTTCTTTTCTCTTTCTCTCTCTTTCTTTCTCTCTTTTTTTTCTTTGGAGCTTTCATAAATTCACATTAGCAGGCTCTCACCCTCACTTCACAGCCTTATCCAATTCCATTTTGACCCACACCCCCAACTTAGGCTTTTAGCCCTGTTCTCAATGTTCAAGGAGGAACGGGTTCAAAAGAGGTCATTATTTTATGAACGGGAAAGGTTTGTAATGAGGAGTCCAAGAAAAAGGCTAAAAGGCTCAAATGGAGAACTAGTGATATTATTTATACACGGGTAGACTAAAAGAGGCTAAAAAGGTTACATAAATAAACAAAGAATGCCTAAGATCCTCTCTCCAACTCAGTGTACTTATAATAAGCGTCGAAAAACCAACCGGGCAAGTTCTAGATGGCAGCAGCGAGCACAAGAACTATTTAAACAAAGAGCTCACACACATTGGCACACAATCTGTTCGGTACAGCTTTAGAGTTAACATTTGGTCACTCGAGGCTTTCCTCATGTATAAATACACGACTCTAGGTGGAACTAGAGTTACAGAGTGAGCCTCAAGTTCACATGGCTAATTTGTTAACGAGGGTATATTCTACACACAGATTCACATACTTGATACTAAACAATTTCACCATCCCGGTCAATATATCTCATTTTAATAAACCCAGTTCTACTATTACTCCCTTGAAAAAGAACTCGGTAACGAAAAAACAAGGGGATTTTATTGCCAAACTTCATTTCACTAACTATTTAACTATAACAACATATATACATGAATAATTAATCATTACTACATATTGCACAGTTATCAATGTCGCTAAACATGCTAGAAAATAGATCAAATACACAAATAAGGCTACCACCCCCAACTGAAATCATGCATTGTCCCTAATGCATAAGAAAAGAAAATAGAGTGCAAGGGGCTCCCTGGGGCGTATTTGCGCGACGAGATTCAGTAGCCTAGGAATCCTCTGGAGCTGCAGGAGGGCTGTGAGAATGAACTGAAGCAGGTGGTGGGACTGCTGAGCTGCTAGCTTCGCCCACTGGTGGCTGTGTGGCCGATGAGTCTGCAAGGGCGGCCATATCTACTAGCGAGTGTTGTATGGCCCTCTTAATGTCTGCGTGCTCTTCTTCCTCCACAGTTGGCGCAGCAATTGCTTTGCCCTTCTCCTTAGGGTCATCAACTTCATCGGACCATGAACTTGCATCCTCTGACTCTTCCCCTTCTAACTCAGATGACTGCCCCGATGTCTCGTCATCAGTAACATCTACCCGTACCGGGGCAGCTGAATGTCTGCCATTAGAGTAATGAAGTCCAAGCCCAAGTCTGGTGCAGCAATGTCTACACTCTGTTCACCCTCTTTGGGGAGGAGAGATGCTATGTCGAACTCCAAATTTTGCATTTTCTGGAGTTTAGTCTTCATGGATTTTACTTTCTCCCTCAACTGGGGTAAACCCCTAACGTCACCTCTTTCAATCTGTTCAACCCTAGACTCAAGTTGGTGCAAACGATCTCCGAACAATGTTTGTTGTTGCTGGAGAGCGGTCACTGACGTTTGAATAGGAGTCAGGGCCTGTTTGATCAGGTGGGGCAGGGTTTTCAAAAGTTGGTCCACTTTGGCATTGGCGTGATGTGCAATTAGACCATGTCTTGAAAGGGCTGGCATTGATGAAGAAGATGGACCCGAGGTGGATGGGGATGCAGTCTCTGTAGCAGCAGTGGAGGCTTCTGGATCTTGGGGAGATAGGAGATTTTGGGAGTCAATGTCCTGGATTGGGGTCTCCATTGGGGCAGCAGAATCACTGATACGAGTGATATCGATATCCCTCGTTGATCGTCCAAGTTTGTCAGCTTGTGGCAAGAAAGGAACATTCACCTCTTGGCAAAGGGTTGTGATCAAACTCGGAAAGGGAAGTGATGTAGCACGCTACATTGCCCGGATGCCAATCTCCTGGAAAATGAGACTCCCCACATCAATTTTAATACCGGCCATGATACAAGCAATGAGAAGTGCTTTCTCAATGCTGGTATCCGTTTCGTTTCCGGATGGTATTAAATGGGAGGTGACGAAGTTTAGCCAAAATTTTCCCTCCCTTGTGAGGTCCTCTTTATAGATTTTCTTTCCAGGGTTAATCCACACAGGAGTCCCCTTGGCAATAACTGACGCTATCTATCCACGTTCGTGTTCTCTGTTGGAGTACTTGGCATCGTACTCAGCTGTGCCTGATTCCCAATCGGGGAAGTAGAGTTCATTAATATGCTCACTGTCGCAAAACACAACCTTACCCCGAACGTGGACGATGCCGGTGAATATTCTGTTGCGTCTATGGTACCCCGTTCGTGAAGCTCCGTAAGATGCATAGAATTCCCGGACCATTGACTCATTGTATTCTTTAGGGTCCCTAGTAAAGTACTCCCATTTTCTCGTTTTGATATTGTCGAGACTATGCGGGTACTGTTCCTGTAATCCATTCAAACTTAACTTTTTCTCCCCCAAGATTTTCCTTTTTGGTAGCCCTTCCCTGAACAATGTTTTGGAACCTTCAACCCCAAATCGAAGCTGAAGGTCATCACCGCGTTTCCTTCTGGCCTCAGCCACTAGATCGACTTCCGGTAAGCGTTCCTCCTCATCAGACTGGGAGGTGCTAGGCATATTTGATTCCACTCTTGCCCGTTTGGGTTGTGCTGAGGTAGAAGCGGATGATGGCTTTCTCTTTACGGAGTGCTTTTTGGCTGCCATATCTGCACGAGGGTGAGATGTAAGTGACATTATCATCATTAGAGAAAAGCAAAACAGGAATAATGAACAAAAACTTACAGAAATGCAGCGTGGTTTGCGGTCGCATATCCACTATGCGAACCGCAAACTCGTCGCATTCTTAGGTGTGCCAAGCAAGATTTCATTCTGCGGTGGAATATGCGAATCGCATAACCATCGCAGAATTTTTTGTGCAATAGGCCTGTTTGACACATACAAATGCGATCACATACTCATCGCAAAGCGAGATATGCGATCGCATATTCACCGCAGAAATTACCGGTGCTAACCAAATGTGCTGGCCGTGTTTGCTGTACCTTTGCGGTCCGCATAGTCATTATGCGATCGCAAAGACACCGCATTTGTTGTCTTCCTCAGATATCTAGGGTTTAGGGATGCGGTCAAAGTGCGGTCCACATTTTGATTTTGTGGACCGCAAATACCTTAAGATACACAAGTATGTTCATCCCCTAAGAATTAAAACCCTAGATTCTTGTCTTCAACCCCCAAAAAGTACAAAAACTCCATTGAAACACCAAACCTAACATGCAAAATTAAAATTAAACATATAGCAAAGGTCGAACATACCTATGAAGAAGATTTGAGGACTTAGGACAACTTTTAATCAACACTTTGATGTTTGGTAAGCTTGAAATTTAATTTCCTCCGATGATGTTTATCGATGTTCGTTCCCTGTTGTGTTCTCTCTTTTTTTTTTCTTTTTTTTTTTTAATATACTAGACTGAAGGATTTAGAAGAGGAGGGAATGCGAACATGTACCTAGCAGTATGAGATGGTTAAGTCATCGCATATTGTAAATGCGAATCGCAAAGTAGGTTTCTCACCGCATTTAGGTCGTTGTTGTGAACCAAACCTTCTGGCTCTGTTTGCGATGATAATGCGGACCGCATAATGCGAATGCGATCCGCGAAATGTTGTGCTTCGTCGCATTTATGCCAGCTATGTTTATTCAACTTTCTGCTTCAGTTTGCGGCATAAATGCGGTTCGCATATTGATAATGCGATCGCATTTGTGTAGCATTTGACACATTGTTGTTTTTTTGCAGTTCCAAGAACTCCTTTTCAATTTCTGTGTCCTTATGTCAAATTCCTACATTCTAAAACGTCCTTCAAATAGCCCTAAGTACAAATATGATATTAACACTTAAATTAAGGTATAACAACAAACAAAAGTAGATGTTACCACACATGGGTTGCCTCCCATGAAGCGCTTGATTTAACGTCGCAGCACGACGAAGCTAAGACGCCTCTACAATCATTCCATGGTTGGGCATGGACCATCCTTTAGAGCCAGCTGCTCTACCAAATGTTTCTCTCCATGCAATCCCAGGTAGTGCTTGATTCTTTGCCCGTTTATCTTGAAGGTTCGGAGCCCATCCTCCGATGCTAATTCAACAGCTCCAAAGGGAGAGACAGCAACAACTTTAAAAGGGGCAGACCATTTAGACTTCAGCTTCCCCGGAAATAGTGTTAGTCTTGAGTTGAACAGCAATACCAGATCCCCTGCCTTGAACTCTCTTCTTAAGATCTTTTTGTCGTGGACGAATTTCAATCTTTCTTTATATACTGCTGCAGTTTCATATGCGTGAAGACGGAACTCCTCCATTTCATTCAATTGTGCTAGCCTTAGAGCTCCAGCCTCCGCCTAGTCCATGTTTAATCTTTTTAAGGCCCACATAGCCTTATGCTCGAGTTCTACAGGTAAATGGCAAGCTTTTTCGAAAACTAGCCGATAAGGGGATGTACCGATAGGGGTCTTGTACGCTGTGCGGTATGCCCATAGAGCATCATCTAGCTTCTTTGACCAGTCGGTCTTGTTTGCATTCACCGTCTTTGCTAGTATGCTCTTGGTGGTGTTCTTCTTAGTGATCAAATCCTTTAGATACTTGGCAAAATCGGGCATTTCTTGAAAAGCCACCAAGAATGGTATATTTACAGATAACTGCTTGAGGATATCATAGAACTTCTCGAACTTGCTGTCGTCAACTCTTCTCGCAAGTCTCTAGGGGGGAAATGAGGAGGGGGTCTAGAATCGGCGGAAGAATGTTTGATGTTTCTTCTGCCTCTTCCTTCATCCCTTCTCGGGTCTCGTCTCGGTTTTGCACAACCTCTGGAGTTTTCTTTACTTCAGCAGCATTGGGTTCTTCAACTTCGACTCCCTTTTCAAGTTCTTCCACATCAACTGCTTGCTCATTCTTTCCTTGCAATATCTTACCACTCCTGGTAGTGATGGCCATGATATGGGAAGTTGGGCCACTCCCACTTCCCTTTGGATTTGCAATCGTATCACTAGGGAGTGTTCCCTTCTGTTGTGGATATTGCTCACCAGAAAGATCTCGCATTTGCAATTCCAGCTTTTGAATCGCCGCAGTGTGAGAGCCAACCAACTCAGTCATGTTCTTCATGGAATTATTAGACTTTTCTTGGTTTTGTAGTATCCTTTCAAGCATGCTCTCCAATTTAGACTCACTAAAGGATCCCTGATTCGAATACTAAGCCTTTGGAGGAACATAAGGGTTGGAACTTCGATTGGAAAAATTGTTATTGCTGTTTCAGTTTCCTTGATTAGAGCCACTTTGGTCGTTTTGCCATTGATGGTGACCTTGCCCTTGCGGGTTTGGTCTCCATTGATTTTGAGAGCCTTGACCTTGGTACTGATGCCTTTGGTAACCTCCTTGAGAATTATTAAAACAATTTGCATCTTCATAATCATCATTTTGTAACGGCTGCACATTCTCAACCACATTCACTTTCTTCTTCTGATTCTCCGTGAAGAGCTTTGTTAATACATTGACATTTGTGGCAAGTTCTGCAATCACTTGGTCTCGTTCTTGATTTTCCTTGATCAAATTGATCATCGAAGGAGAGCCAATTGCAATTCCACCTGTGGAATCCTCAGAGTGCCAAACTTGGTTGTGTTTTGCCATTTTATCTAAGATCTGAGTCACCCTAGCGAAGGTTTTGTCCATAAAAGATCCAGCAGCTGCATTCTTTGCTATTGATTGGTTCATAGGATCCAAACCCATGTAAAATTTTTCCAACAAGATGGAATCTGAAAAACCATGGTTTGGCGACCTCACCAAGTATAATTTGAAGCGATCCCACGCTTCATGTAGCTGTTCGCCAGGTAGTTGCTTAAAGAAGAAAATCTTGTCCCTAAGCTCGGATTTCTTGCTTTGTGGAAACCATTTTGATAAGAAAGCTCGGACAAGTTCAGGCCATGAACTTGTAGAATTTGGAGGAAGATTCTGGAGCCATTTCCTCGCATCCCCAGCTCAAGAATACTTAAAGCATCAACCTCAATGCATCGTCGGAGACATGATTCTGCTTGTGCATCGCACAAACACCCAAGAAATTTCTGAGGTGCTGTGTTGGATCGTCATCAGTGGAATTTTTGAAAAATCCCTTCGCTTTCAGCATCAGAATTAATCCATGTTCCACCTTGAAAGTAGCCGCACCGATAGAAGGAGGTACAATAGCGTTTGTAACCTCAATATACTCCTCAATGTCTGCAAAAGGATTTCCTTCCTCCTGTATCTACACATCATCTTCATGGTCTGACATATCTCCCTATCTACACCAAACACAACAAATAACGTGTAATAGAGTAGAATTAGACGTAAAGTAAAGTATACACTAATTAGTAATTTCAGAACCGTATTCCCCGGCAACGACGCCAAAATTTGATACGCTCAAATTACACCTTAAGAATAGTGTAAGCGGTCGGTCTCAAATATAATAACCCAACAAGGTTGGGGTCGAATCCCTCAGGGAATAGGTGTGAAACGTTTATCTAATTAGTGTAATACTCGACTAAGTCGTAATTCTATCAAGTAACTGTAATAAAAAGGGATATTGAACTTAAATGTAAACGAAAACTGATGGCAATATTATGAATGTGAATAATATGAATTAAAGAAACCAAGGTTGTGTTTCCTTTTATTTAGTACAATGCTATTGATATTAATATTGAATATTTCCAACGGAAAACTTTCTTGATATGCAATTGATGCCTAATTTACTACCCAATATTTTCCAATAGTTGGATAACATATCCTCTTTATGATTTTTTCAAATACAAAAGAGTTATGATTAAAAACAATCAATTAATGCCAAATTAAAACCCACTTATTCCTAAGCGATTTTATTAAACAAGGTTTAAAGCTTTGGGTCTTTGTTATTTACTTCTACCAAATTCTATCCCACTTTCCCAAGCAAAGATAGAATTAATTGGCGTTCGTTAATGTTTGCAACCATTAACAATTGTTGAAGAATAAGAAGTAAATAAATATCAATCATCCGTTGAAATCATATTCAATATCAAAATCTCAATAACATTGTACCCATCTAGGGTTCACAACCTTAGCGTTTAAATTTAGCTACTCATGCTGAACATTGAATAAGAAAGAATAGTAATTGTCATAATCTTATAAAATAGAAAGTAATTGATCCCAAAAGCTTCCAAGAATTCAAACTATCTAATTGCCCGTACTTTTTACTCTCAATTGTGACTAGATGTCCCTCACAAAACCCTATTAAACCTATTTATAGAGGCCCAAAACCCGAGGCAAAATCTGGACTAATTTGCCCCTGGTGTAATAATGCGGACCACATTTCTATCGCAAAACAAAAATGTGGTTCGCAAATCTTTTTCCTCCGTCGCATTTCTAACCCCAGGATTTGCCTTCGTCACATACTGTAATTGCGGTTCGCGTATCGATTATGCGGTCGCAAAATGCGATCGCATTCTTCACCCTGATTTTCACCCAGAAACTCTGCTTGCGTTTGCGATTTCACAATTCAAATTTGCAATTCGCATTCTTGTTTTGCGGTCGCATATGCAACCGCATTCTCGACATGAAGGAGTACCCAGAGTTCTGTCCTTGTTTGCGATTTGCTTGTGAGCAATGCGGTCAGTATTCGCTGTTTGCGATCGCATACTCATATCTGCGATGCTGTTTAAGTCTTTTCTTGTCTTTAGTTGGCCTTTTTAGCTCTTTTCTGTGCTTTTGGGTCCTTACACTGGATGTTCTGCAAATACACTAATATTACATAAGTATCGGTAGAATTTGCACATAAAACAAGTTAAACTCTAAGCAAGTAGTATCAAAATGTGCCGAAATTACGCGGCACATCACTACAATAAGTGAATCTAAGTCATTAAAGGCTAGAAACCTTGAAGAAACTAGCAGCTTGAGAATAGTCATTTAAGGATAAACAGATACACCAATCAAGAGAATAATTCTTGATTAAGCTTCGAAAGTTATCAAAGCTAAGCACTTTAGACTTAAGATTAACTTCACGATAGTCATGCTAATTAGAGGAGACAACAAAACTATTAAACAGGATATGAAAATTAGGTTTTTATCTCAAGGTGAATCCTATAGGCATGGTATCTATGACAAAACCGTGCATGGTGAAAGAGAATGGCATTCTTAGTTAATATTAACAAACATCCTGGATCAATAGTACTTAACTAACAAGCAAGGTTGTATAAGCTCTTCAAGTTGCTTGAAACTTAAACAAATAAGACCTCATTAACACATCATTCATAGCAACAAAGGACACACGATGGTAAGGTACATTATCCACAGCTAACAACTATAAAGTAAATACACAATCTCAAACTAGTAACTATTTAATCAAACGAAGTAGGATCATACTCATGGCATGAACAGTAATCATGCTAGGTAAACAGACTCGTAAACACGCTTCACATGCTAACATGTTAAGATACACACGATTGTCAATGCAATATTCAAACGAAAACATCAGACCAACTAAGCAAAATAACTACAAGGTGAGAAGATACAAATAAAGTTTTACCATTGAAACGAGTTAAAAGGAATTGTACTGACCTTTCTTGCGCCAGCAAACCAAGTAGTGGTTCTTAGCTGTTTAGGAACCAAAAAGTTGCAACCAAATCCCAACAATTAAACTCGAACAGAATGAAAAGAATGAAAAAGTGAAATTAGGGCGAATCCATAGAATATTTAAAAAGTTCTAATGTATTTACTACTGGTTCTCGATTGTAGCTTTGTTTTGGTGAGGGCATTAAAGCCTGATAATTATTGCTACGATTGAGACTTTTGGTTTCATTTGAATATTTGACAATCAGTAGAAGACTAGATGATGATGAACACTGATTAAATCATATGACAAAATCTAGAGGGGAAAAATGAAAAAATCATAAGGAGAAACTAGGGTAAGGATTTTAACTATCAAGAAATGATGATTGGACTAGCCGTTTGAGTGAAACGGACCACTACACCAAGTTAATATCCAGAGGTCCCTTCATTAGACCTTTGGATCGCCATGTGTCATAGTGAGGTAGGCGAATCCATAAAACTTTGGAATCATTCCATTTAATGATTATGATTTGAACAAAAGAGAGATGAAATGATGAGATTCGGGCTTTCACGTTTGTGTGTAGGATTTCGGGGTATCAGATTTGAAAATAGGTGATGGAAAGGGGAATGTTCGGCTGGATTCTCGGCTTATTGGGGAGAATACTATAGTTTCGGTTGTCTCTTAGTGGTTTAGCACTGATTTGTGCAAGGTTCATGAATGGCAGAAGTCGGAGAGGATGAGAGAAAAGTTAGAGGAAGGAGATATAGGGGCGGTTGGCATAAGAGGAAATGATTAGGGTTGGGGGGTCTGGTAGGTTAAATGTGAAGGGATTGATGTGGGCCGGTGGATCAACAGATCAATGGCTCAAACTTTTAGTTTCAAAGTATAAAAAGAAAAATATATTTTGAGATATAACAGGTGTCGTTGGATCATTGTAATCCAATAGTTGAGATAAATGCCCGGAGGTGTAACGACCCGGTAAATCGTCTCATGGGTTACTGCTCCGTCTTCCCCAATATCTGTATCATTATGCCTTGTTATCAGTGTTTTAGGTAATTTAATTGAGTCAGTTGCATTCGGAGTGAAATCAGTAAGAAATAAGACACTTAGTCTCTTTCAAGGAGGCTTAAGTTGTAAAAGTCAACTGTATGTTGACTTATGAGTCAGAAGGCTTGGATGTGAATTCCGATGATTCGGTTAGTTTCGGGAGAGTATTTATGACTTAGGAGAGTGATCGGAATTAGTTTTGGAGGTTCCGTGTAGAATTAGGCTTGAATTGGTGAAGTTAGAATTTTGGCGATTTCCGGTTGATAAGCGAGATTTTGATCCGAGGGTCGGAATGGAATTCTGAAAGTTGCTGCAGCTTCGATATGTGATTTATGACTTGTGTGCAAAATTTTAGGTCATTCGGACGTGGTTTAGTCGGGTTTAGATCAAAAGAGCGATTTTGAAGATTTTGAGATTCTTAGGCTTGAATCCGATGCGAATTTGATGTTATGACGTTGATTTGAACGTTCCGAAGGTTGGAACAAGTTTGAATAATGTTATGGGACATGTTGGCATGTTTGGTTGAAGTCCCAAGGGCCTCGAACGGATTTTAGATGGCTGATGGAGCTTAACTTTGGCATTTCAAGAATGTGTCGATGTCGTATCTTCAAGAATAAGTGGTATCATATTATGCAAATGAACTCCAAATTCAGTTTTGATTGAAGAATTAGATCCGTATCAAAATTTCGGAGCTATATCAAAAAGAATCGTCCAATTCGGACATCGTATGAGAAAGTTATGCCTATTTTCGCGTCGAGGAAAAAATCTACAGAAATGTCAGATCTGCGATCGCAGATCTGACCGCATTTTGGCCGCATTTTGGCCGCATTTTGACACAGAATGTCGCAAACTGAGACAGAACTTGGGGCGAGATCTACGACCAAAAATGCGAACCGCAAAGGTGAAATGCGGACCGCATTTTTGGCATAGAGGATCGCATTTTCGACCTGACAAGGGTGTTTTAACCCGATTTTTTATACCTTTAAGTAGAACCCAATGCCCATCTTGTTCTATAAGACCCATTTTCGTTACCCAAGAAGAGGAACACCTCCAAACACCATAGAATCACCATAAATCAACCTCAAAACTATATTCAAAGGAGATTTTCATGGACAAATTCTTAAAGGAAGAGTTTTTGTCATCTTAAACATACTTGGGGCCATAGAACTCGGATTG
>MCJB01014347.1:206073-217859 GCA_002018475.1 Nicotiana obtusifolia | reverse complement strand
TCGTGCCATTGTACTTGGGTATGTTGGGCATGTGGAACCTCTTAGGGATCGATCTTGGAGCTGCGCTCAATGGGAAGGGCTTTTGTACGAACTTCTTGGAATCGATCCCTTTCAAAATCGGTGGTGCTCCTGGGATTTGATCTATTCTGGAATTGTACGTTTCCATCTTTCTATCGTTCGCCTCTAATCGTCTAGTGAGGTCTTCGAGCCGCTTCTCCATTTCGGAATTAGCCCCCAATTCATGGTTATTCGACCTCTCTAAGATCGACTCACCCCTGCAAGTCACCTCCCGAGATGGATCGTGCTCTGCTGCCTTTGGTGTGTTATTTTGGCTTTGCAGTTGGGCGATCGCCATCTGCTGGGCTTGTAGCATCTCGAAAATGACACGTAGGCTAATTCCATCCCCGCCAATGTTTGGAATACAATTTTTTGATCCAACGGGCTGGTCAATGTTAGCCGGAATTTGCAAGTTGTCAGCCACTTGTTCCGGGGTTGGACCATGGTTTCCCTGAACTGTATTGTTATTTTCACCTTGGTGGTCAGATCCTCCATCAATGTGAAGAGGCGCATCTTGTAGGTTTGACATTTTTTCGTGTGGTATAGGTATGTATCTTTTTAGTTTTGCAAAGGAGGAAAGAACGCGATGCACGATCAAGAGTTTTGTATCAAATTGCCACAATTACCTAGGCCCCACGGTGGGCGCCAAACTATTTGCCCCAAAAATTGGAAGCAAATCAATTGAATTTTAAGCGTGGGAATCAATAAGTAAGTGACAAATCTGGTCGTAAATGAATAGATGTAAAAAGAGAAAGAATACAACACTTAGAAGATAGAGTATAATTGCAAAGCTGGGAAATCAATATATTGCCTTTGTTTCTTAAGAATGTTCCCCCCATTTCTGAATCTAGTACATCAATATATATAGGAGAAATCTGACCCCCCCCTCCCCCCGTTGCCCATAAAGTGTCCTTTACAATCATCACAGTGTCCTTGCATAGTTGGTAAAGCCCACGCACGTTTGGTAAAGGTCCTGCAGATTTGGTGAAGGTACTGCAGGTTAGGTGAGGGCCCTGCACGTTTGGTATAGCTTGAGCAGTATCATTGACTTTTGAATATGAGTTGGCAGTTAACGCAACGGACATATCGACCATCACGAGGTGAAACTCGACGTGGCCCATCGATCGCCATATCGAGCCTGGCCTCAACTCTGGTTCCAACCTCGATATCGGATATCGGTTCGAGCACCGATCATATGGTTCCGACCTCCTACATCGGACATGTGGTCTCGACTACTGGTCGGCTAACCGGTGCCGAGGGTCGACCTCGAGATTCAACCTCGATCTGTTCTTTTATGAAAAAACCTAATTTTGCCATACACACCAAACCCATAGTCTAAAAATTTATAAGAAAATAACATATTTCGGTGGTGTAAAATTTTCATATAAAAATTATTAGCATTCATATTGCAAATAAAAATATGATTATATATCTAGTTAGATTTAGAAGTGGTAGAGTATAGTCCAAGGAAATTTAAATTGAAGTACTTCAAATATGTATGGAGAATTATACCAAATAGCAACTTATGACATTTACCTTTGACTTTTCTCTAATATAATCATTCTAATTTTTTTAATAAATACAAAAAGATATCCATGCATGATGCATCTTTGAGTATTCTACGGCCTACCAACCAATTCGATCTCTTTAGGCTATGTCTATACTAGTGACACGCTGGCTCGTGCTGAGCCCGGGCCCGAGATCAAGAAATTAATAAAGTTTTCATTAATAAAGAAGAGGTATTTTTAAAAATTACTATTGTTTAGTGGCTATTAATTTCCTATAGCTACCATATACATAATTATTTCATATAGTTACTATTTAGTTGTTACGCAACTGTATTCGCGGTATTTGTGCTACTGTATTCATGAATATAGTAGCGGAATTCACCTAAAAAATAGGGGAATCCAGTTGTGCGACTGTATTCGCGCCTAAAAAATAAGGGAATTCAATTGTTTAACAACGGAAAGTGGATTAATTAGCATGTATCACTCCTAATTTAACTAAACAAAATCAGTTTTACATAAATTTCACTGCTACGTGATTATATTCGCGCTACTGTATTCATGAATACAGTAGCTGAATTCGTCTAAAAAATAGGAGAATCCAGCTGTGTGACTATATTCGTTGTATTCGCGCTGCTGCATTCATGAATACAGTAGCAGATTCGCTTAAAAATTAGAGGAGTCCACATGTTTAATAACAGAAAAATGATCAATTTTAGTGTGTATCACTCCTTATTTAACTCAACAAAATTAATTTTATATAAATTTCGCTGCTATTATGTTATATTCCATGTATTCGCGTGACTGTATTTATAAATACAGTGAGGTAATCAAGAAATAGAGTTTATACTATTCTATTCAATTCGACTGTATACATTATATTCAGTTCACAAATATTTATTATTTACTATTATAATTGTATTCAATTCATCGTATTCAATTTGACTGTATTCAAACAACAAAAAATTACAAAACACAATGATATTCGGCTGTATTCCAATAATACAGACCTTCAGAATACATAAATACAGGCAAAAAATAATATATTTATACAAAAATATAATGTATTTGAGTGTGTTTGTACAGAATACAATGTATTTGTATTATTGTATGTAACTAAAATAGCAAGGAAGAGAACTAAAAATCGAGACAAACAAAATTCCAGCCCTCAAATCTTCTCCGGCGTAGCCATGCCAGATATGTTCGCCTAAGAGGATGAACCAATAGTAGATGATGACGCCGACGATTCTGATGCTGACGACGATTCTAACGACGACTACAATGATGATGCCAACGATTCTGCTGATTTGATGGAGAAGAGAGAGGATTGAGAATTTTGCTAATAGAGAGAGAGAATGAAGAGAGAGAGAAAGAACATAATTGGCATGTTTCATGCCTCAATGGTAGATATAAATAAATACCTGCTTTGCTATAAAATTCAAAAACGTAACTATAAGTAATAATATTGTGAAAATATTTTAATTTATAATAAATAGGGTATAATAGTTTGTTATAGGAGGTGAAATTTCCAATAAAGAATAATATGCATTACATTCTTAAGTTCCACCAAATCTCCTCTTGTTTGCCTCGTAGAAAACAATGGAAAACAAGTGAAGCCAAAAGATGGTTAATTTGGTTTAGTGATGTTAACTCCAAATCCTTTCGGACCCTGCTATTATCTTGTAAAGATAAGAATTTATGTCTGCTGTATCAATATTTCATTGATATTTATTCTTTGATCTACAATATCTATTTACCTCTCCAACTATATGAATACACCACATACATATATATTTAACATAATGGAGTTTCCCTTGCACATTTGTGCTTCTGGACCTAGTAACGCATCACAACTTGGATGGATCGCGGAACGAAAAAAAAATAAATTCAAACAAAAAAGGGATCATATTTCCAGCAAAGTCTTTAGCAACCATTATTTACATCAATTACAGGATCAATATGCTTTACTGACTAACAAAAATATAAATATCATGCCAGTCAGTAATGGCAAGTGGCAAAGTTATTTGGTATTTATAAAAAGTAGCAGATTGTCATTTGCATTACCTGCCATACACAAACTGGTGGCCTTCAAAACACGTACGTACATGACATTGGAAGACATATGTACAGTCAGGCTACAGCGTTATAACACCGTGCCAGCAAAGAAAATGAAAGATCGATAACTATGTTTTTTCTCGTCAAGAAAAATAAATTCATCAATCAATTACATGGAAGTATTAAAACCCCAAGTCAGCGACATTTCCTCATTGAACTATACAAGTAATTCATATTGAAAAACATGTTACAGAATCCTCGCCAGTTACTCTATAACAACATAAGAGTTATAACAAAATAACAGAAAGTTCAAAACCTAATTCAAGCATACAAATATTTTAGAATAGTTGTACAGATAAAGTGATACTGCAGTATAAGCAACTCTTTCTCAGGCATACAGAATGCAATGGTTATGCAATATAGCTTAAGGGCTTAGAGAAGTCTTTTTCAAAGATAAACAATGGAACATTACTGACAGTTGATGAAAGATGGTGCACTTGAAATGTATCCAACATTGATTTGTCAACATCACTAACACTGTAAAGTTTTATTAATCAATAGGCAAATTCAACGGATGCTCAATAACAGAGACAATTAGAAGAGAAGCTGAAGCATCACTCTCTGTAATAGAATCTAAAGATTGTCCTACAATAAAATCTTAACCAACTTTCCTTCTTTCATTCTCTACGAAAGAAAACCTAGGGGAAGAAGCCAAGGAAGGAGGAAGGGGTGGTATGCTCGAATGTTGTAGTTGAGGAATGGCATCACCTGGTCTCTCTGTCTTTTCTCTTTTGTGTTGCAGGGCAAGGGGATTCTTTTACATGGAAGAGGATGAGTGTGAGCGGATAAGAGTTTGTCAAGGAATACGGAATGAAATATAATATGCAATTTTTTTAAATTTAAAATTTTATGAAGTTGCTTGTTTTGTAACTGGTAGTCCGAAATATTGCAACTGTTTCTTTTACAGAGAAGATAGATTGTTTGACCAAAAAATGTAACTTTTGGTTAAACTATTAAATTTATGTAATAATGGGTTAAATCTAGTTAAGGATAACAACTCCAGATGTTAATTTAAGAAAACGTGCAGGAGATGGGGACAGATCCTGTAAATGATTGATGACAATAAGTGCAAAATACTCTTAAAGCGTGAACATCAATGGAGATATAACTAACAATAAATGGCAATAAATGAAATTTAAGTAAATAAGGAGAATGATTCACCCAATAATGGATGGATTGGATGAATATTTCTCCTGACAATGATGAGTGATAGAAAGGTCCAAGATTCATATGAACAATCCTCGGATCTGGTGGAGAGGTGAGAATAATATGAGCAAGAATTTTTATCAAAAGGTAATCTTGGTATTCTTATATGAGAGAGAGAATCTTATTCTCAAAAGTGTTCTTATCAAATGAATATTACATGCCTCTATCATTGTCTCTTCTTTCTATATATATATGGGGCCTTTTTCTAAGAAACCCTAATAGTATAAATGCAGAGAATATCTACTGGAATATTTTCTTTTAATACCCTATCCTGACAAATTAGCAATTATAGCTCCTATCATCAATAGTCAACCTCGACCTCGACCCTTGTTGACATCTCGTCTACGGCTCTCATCAGTACCTCAGCCAATGACTTTGCTGCATCTTGGGCGACCTCGACCGACTCTTTCCTTAATGTCATATTACGCTAAATATCTTTAGGGTAAATTTTAGCTTATACAAGAATAAGTATGAGCATCCATAAATATAGTCTGATTAGATTTAAACAATGACAAGTAATAGCACGAAGAAATTATTGGTTGACTAGGAACGGAAAATTTACTCTCGCTATTGGAGGATTTGGTAATGAATTTTTTTCTTATTTACTAATTCCTATTATGGTGCAATTCTTTAATGATATTACTAAATAGTCTCTTATTTTAATCTTTTATTCCCCCGTTGTCGTGGTAAAAAAGTGCTAATTTGAACTTACAATAGTGGTGCCTATTCAGCAAAATCTCAAATCTATGTTAATTGAAAAGCCTACACATTAGAATTGTATGTTCTCTCTGTTGTTACAAACATAATTTTGGATATTGGGGCAGTATCGTTCGATGGCACTAAAAAGAATATGTCTAGAAATGAAATAATATTCCCAATGCAAAAGCTAAGATAGTTTGGGCTCGTAAGATGCTATAGAATGGAAAAAAGTCGGTCCATGCCACAAAAGAAATATGATTAGCTTTACAATCGTTTTGTATGTAAATATTGCCAAGGAGAATCATTCCAATAGCACTCTGTGCTTGATGACCGTAGTGACTTCTTGCGTGGAATAGGGTTTTATACATGAGAAGTCAGCCAAACAAAGCCAGGTTCTTCTGATATCTCTAAACAGAATACAACCTATGTGCTCGAAATAATTTAACATTTCTTATTATTATATTTTTTTCAGTTTTCTGCCATTACTTATTTTTTAACACAGATTATAACATATATCACCTGGTGTTTTAAAAGGCGTTTTCGGGCGAGTTCTAGGGCGAGGTACACCAAAAATGCCCTGAGGCGACGGTGTGGGGCGAAAGCCTCAAGAGGCATACGCTTAGCAATTCAAGGTGTACGCCCGAGCGTTCGAGACGCGTTTTTATAGTGTAGGCGTAAGCTCGAGAGACTTTTTCAAATTAAAAGAAAATTTGTTGAATACGTCCTTCATATAATACTCAAATTCTCTAAAGTCAGCTTGTAATTACTCAAAGTTTTAAAAAGGAACTGCAATGTATTAAATTTAAAAATCAAGACCTTTTTTTTTATTGATTGAAGCCCTAATTTATGGTCTTTCCCAACTCTTTATCTTGTCCTTTAGTCTGCAAATATCTACCAAAAGCAACGAATTATTCGATTTTTTTTTTTACAAATACAAAGAGAACTTCATTCTCTTTCTTAGCAGCAAGTTCAAAGTTCAAATTGCAGATTAATCATCCTTTTTATTCCTCCATATAGAAAACTTTATTTTTTTCGACTCAAGTTACTTGTGCTTGTAAGCAGCGTATAATATATTGTTTTGACTAATTTTTTTGGGATGGAGCACACGCGCGCGCGCGCGCACACACACACACACATATATATATATATATCACATATTTATAATTTTCTTCAATTTTTATATAATTTTACCTGTTTATAAATATTTATTATAATTATATTATTTTATAAAATATTAATAATTAAATACCTCGTGCTTCGAAGTTTATGCCTCGCTGAGACATATGTAAAACGTATCGCCTTACTACGCACGGCATCACCAAATCACAACTCGTAGAACATAAAAACATGGATAGACTAGCTTCTCTCCGCTGTGGAAGGGGATCTAACTCCTCTTAGTAGGGGCATCAAGTAGTCGTCATGCATTCTCTTTAATTACTTTGCGATTGTTAATCTCACAAGATGCTTGATCTCAACTTTTGCCTAGCATTCTTGTACTTGGCTGATTTTGAACAAAAGAGGCTATCTAGTATTTCGGAACAGAATAATAGAACCTCCATCTCGCCCTCTCTACTCTCCTCGAATTTTCTACTTTTATTAGCTCTGTCTATACTTTAGTATATATAGTTTGATTTTGTAGTTGAAAAATATATGCTAAGAGTACATTTACACGTGACATGTTCTTATTAGAGGAATTATGTAAAACAAGTTTTCTTGGCTAGTTTTTCATTATTTACTTTAAAATTTTGTGTTTCCATTGCACGCTATACAACATTAATATTTTACTACTCTTTCTGTCTCATATTATCTGTCTTATTTTTTTTACACACCTCTTAAGAAATATTAATCAGGAAAGAAATTAGACTATATACCCTTCTTTATGTCTTAAGATAAAATCTCTCTTATTGAATATTTATTCTATTTATGTATTATTTCCATCTTCAAGAATAATTATTACTAGGGGTAAAAAAGGAAAGAAAAATTAATTTTATCTTGAACTTCTAAAATAATAAATAATTAAAGAGATATTTTTAATAACCACAACTGTTAATATGAGAAGGAGGAATATTAAATCACCCTAAAATAATTTTTTTTTTTAAGAATCATGCTTAATAAAATATTCCGGTTCTGAGTCTGGGGAATATACATTTGTTTGGTAAGAAGCTCTTTTTCCCCAATAATATTTTTTATATTGAGTATATAATTTAAATTTTAAAACTTTTGGAGGACTAAATTCACAAAGTACACCGCCAAAAGAAAAAACATGAAGTGATATGATAAATGCCACCAGCCGGCCACTCTCGAAGCCGTCAGTTTTCATGCCTTTCCAAAACAATCGGCGAAGTCTTCAGGTTTTTCACTTTCCTTTTTGAAAATTTGCACTCGCTTTTTATTAATTACGTGGTGACGGGGGAATCCCCAATTCACGTGCTGTACTGTCAACCTCCTTTTATGATTACAGTCACTGTCCCTTTTTCCCCGCTTTTTTCACAATACTATATTCCAATTTCTTCTTACATGAACCAAAAAACCAATCTCCTTTTTCTTCGGTTGACTCGAATCTAACACATAAACTTATTGTCCTTTGTTACTCTCTTTTCAGAATACCCTTTAAATCTCCATTGAAGGAGTATTTATTTTGTATGTTTCGAAGATGGGTACAGAGAGCAATTACCAGATGAAGGTGGTGAAAGGGGATTATGGTTATGTGCTTGAAGATGTTCCTCACTTGACTGATTACATCCCTGATCTTCCTGTAATTCCTTTCACTTTTCTCTGTCTAAATAATAATTTTGAATATGCATGTATTTAGATGTATGTTTGAATCTCTATTCGTTTGATTTTCTCATTTCATAATGTCAAATTGGTTGCTTTTGTTAATTATGGCATCGTTATGCTGTTTCTCCCACCTGATCGATCCACCTTCTCCAATTTTTTATTTTATTTTTTGTAATGGTGGTGTCGGGTCAGCTTGTACCGGGATGTGTGGTAAGCACATTCACGAGTTAGCTGTTGAACGAGTATATGGTATTTAAGCGGTGAAGGGTAGAGTGAAGGGACATTACTTATAGCATAGCTGGATCCAAGATTTGAGCTTCATGAGTTCGTGATTCTTGGACAGCAACCTAAGTGCTAGTAGCTCTGTTCAAAATTTAATATTTTTACATATTTAGTGGATTTTTTTAATATGATGACGACATGAATTGAGCTTAAATGGAGAAAGAGGGTCTGTGAGGATTCATATAGCCGATCCCAACTTGTTTGGGATTGAGGCTTAATTGTTGTTGATATTGTACATATTTAGTGAACTTCTTAACACCTAATATCCAGGGTCTGAGCGAAAGCTACTATTTTACTCTCTTCCTCCGCCCCTTACTTTCGAAGGGAGCAACGGATTCCTCAGTTACAACAGTAAAGAAAATGAAAGCTAAAGCGTGACTAGCTTGATCCATCCACCCTCTCCAACAATTTTTTAAAAAGGAATAAAAGAAAAAATTGTATCCTCTGTCATTTTCTTTCCCTTTTGAATAACAGTTAGGAATATGTTCTATGTTGTGGTAAACTTAATGCCGTGCACTAATATTGACGATTCATTTTTGAAATATATTGATAACTTATAAATGTCATGGACTTGTATACAGAATTATGGTTCCATAGAGTACACATGTTCTCCATAGTTGGCAGAGCATGAGTAGTTTCTGGATTTTACTATGTAAGGTTCTCTGCGGGAAATGATAATGGGGCTATTCACGAAGTATGTTAGAACCTAGGAGATACAATCAGATGTCCTTTTATGAAAAGAAAAGGGGAACTTTCTGCTCTATTGTTATGTGAGAACATTGGTATAAAAAGATAAAAGGCAAAACAGGCTTATGAAAATTAAGATATTGGTTCTGTTCTCTGAAAGTTTTAGGTGGTCTGCTAGACGAAGGAGTTCATAGCTTTCTTGATGAGGGCACACACTACAGTCTGACGTGTTGGTGGATGAATAGTTGTTTGAACTGGCATTTATGTAAAAAGATGTTTTGGGGGCGTCTGCAGTTTGGTGCTTAGCACAGCCGGTAGATGCTATCTAAAATTTTAATTTTGTGTCGACAAACAAGAGACATCAAGTTAACATAGATTAGGGTTTGTTTTATTGTAGTCAGTTGTTGGTGGACAATTGTTAGACGTGTGAACTTGCACTCATTTACAGAACGTTCTCGAGATGTCTGCAATTTTGTTGTGGACAAAAGTGCTTAGACCAGCTTTTGTTGGAATGCAAAGTATCTGGTTCACTTCAAAGGAAATTATCTTTTATTCTATCTGTTCTTCCTTCGGTCCATAAACGAATTCTAAGACAAAAAATCATATCCTTGCCATCACTCTCCTTTTTTTTCTTTCCTATTGTCAATTCAATCGCATGGTTGGAGAAACTCATGCAGTCTGTATTTTGCTTTTGGAAAGAATTGCTCCATTTCGTCATCTTTTTAAGCAGTCTTGGATGCTGGCATGTAGCCTTACTGACTTACTATTCTTAGTTACTGTTGGCAATAGACGGTTCAATATTGGCTCTTATAGATGGTACCTATTTTATTACAATAAAATTACCTATTTTATACTGCCGACATTCTGTTGTACCGGATGCTGATATTTACTAATTGACCTTCTTTTTCATCTTGTTGCTCGATTCCAGACTTATGACAACCCATTGCGGTCCAATCCTGCATATTCAGTTGTGAAGTGAGTTCAATCATCAAAAATTTCTTTTGTCATGCTTCAAGCTACTCGGCAGTTATTTTACAGTTCATTATTTGTGCATTTCATCCATAACAACTTATGAATTTTCATTGTGGTTTCAGGCAGTACTTTGTTGACATGGATGATACTGTCCCCCAAAAGGCGAGTCCTGCTTCTTAACTTGTTCCATGGGTCTAAAATTCTCTGCAAAGAAACTCCTTTACACCCATCTTCATTTTAATGTACAATTGAAATACTGAGAGAAATTACATTTAGCTACATGGAATCTTGAGAAAGCTGGTCTTAGGACTCTAAATTTTGCTATCCTGATAGTGCAGATGATTCAAAGAAGGTACTTAGGAATATCTCGAAAGCTAGAGTAGAAGACCATTTCACATCGTTCTTGGTTTTGGAAAACAGAAGATCCCATATTTTGTTGAATTTGACCTGTCTAGCTGTTCTGTCTGACATATGAAAACTTTGTTATTCCATCCTTGCCAAAAGTGACATCTCAGGAAACAAAGTTTAAATTTTGAAATGGAATGCTTAAATAATGAACAAAATCGAAGTATATGTCAAAATTTTGAGAATTGACTCCATGATATAGCTGAAACAGCTGAAAGGTACAGAAAAACAATATGCTGATCTAACTCTTTCAGAATGGTTACTGGTTACTTTGCACTCCTTTTCAATTATTTAGTCTTTTCTGTAGTTTCCGAGATGATATGTCAGCGAAGAAATCTTAATAGGGCGTTATTATGTTTTCTTTCATGAAATATGTTAGCTTGTCTTTCCATTTAGGTATCAGAGAAACTTGTATTAGAGAGAGGTCTTTTGATTCCTCCTCTTCCTTGAAGTAATGTTCAAATCTCTTTCCAGGTTGTTGTTCACAAGGACAGTCCAAGAGGGGTGCATTTCCGCCGGGCTGGTCCACGTCAGAAGGTATGTACTTTCCTCTAGAGGGGGGCAGGATGCAATTTTTCTTCTCTCTCTCTCTCTCTCTCTCTCTCTCTCCCTCTCTCTCTTTTCCGTGAATCAGTAGAAGTATTAATGCAAATTTTTTCACTGAGAAGCATGCTTCTTGATGCTCAGGTGTACTTCAGTTCGGATGATGTTCGTGCTTGTATTGTAACTTGTGGTGGTTTGTGCCCAGGGCTAAACACTGTGATCAGAGAAATTGTACATAGCCTTGATTATATGTATGGGGTCAACAAAGTCTTTGGAATAGATGTGAGTTGGTTGAACTTCAACTTTATGCTTGATTAGACATTTGCCTCTTACAGAAGTGACTGATGCATGCACAGTTAGTTGATTGCAAGGGGAGGGGATCCAGTTGCATCTATTTGTACTTGTTTAACTTTCCATAGCATCAGTTTACTTCTTTCTATATATATATATATATATATATATATTCTTTTTTTTTAAGCGTTGGTTTGCTTCAACTCTGAATAGAAATACTTTAGCTGTCAAAAGAAAATGGGGGGG
>MCJB01014347.1:112895-205973 GCA_002018475.1 Nicotiana obtusifolia | reverse complement strand
GGGGGGGGGAGGGATTTTAATTTATTGATTTGAACTAACGCTTAAAGAAACTTAAGGCATAATTAAGTTGTTATGTTTGACATTTTACGAGTGTTTAAAAAATGGACCTTGGGTTTAACTCAATCCCGAAAGCTAGTTCAAGTGGTGAGAATTGGCCAAGGCTATATAAGGAGACACAACTTATACATATAAACTAACCGATGTGGGATTCTAACACTCCAGCCGACATGGCAGGGGCTAGACATGTGGAGCGTGGATTATAACATGGGAAACCCAACATTGGCCCAACATTAGGAATGGCTTCGACTTTGATACAATGTTAAAGGAAACTACAACTGGCACTTTTAACTGAAGGGACATTCTAACCACGAGTAAGAAAGTTCCTCTAGGGTACTTATACTCTAACCAATAAGTCAATGGCCTCCCTACTTTGTTAGAAATTTTAAGAATCTTTTTAACCCAGCATGCTGTCAGAGCAACACTTGTCATTCATCAGCGTTTAAGATGCTAACAATGTACAACTTTCAAGTTAATTATAAAAAAGTTTACGGAGTAATGTTGCTTCTAGCTTCTTGTACTGCCATATAAAATTTTCTTTTGGATTCGGGCTGTGGGCCAACATAAACTGTTGATGTAAAACACAGGGGGCTCCATGACTTGAGATATCTTTGAAAGCATTGTCCTAAAGTGAGAGTAAGCCAGATATTGTAAATTGAGGTGTTTCTGTTGGATTGCTTCTTATCATTTACTGTGGCATCTGGTAAAAGGCCACCAATTTGCTACGTGTGGGAAGTGAAGATATTAAAACAGATCCCTATTGCTATGTCTCGACTTTTTTGACTATTAAATATTAACATTTGACAATTGTAGATTGAGATTGCACCGTATGTGTTTACTTCTTTAATTCTGTTTTCCCAGCTTCCCCTTGGCGAAGGTTTGTATGGGACTTCATTGGCAACTGATACTGTACTTCTTTTTCAAAGGGAGGTTACAGGGGTTTCTATTCAAAGAATATCATCACTTTGACACCAAAGACTGTTAATGACATTCATAAACGTGGTGGTACAATTCTTGGAACATCACGAGGAGGCCATGATACCACGAAGATTGTTGACAGCATACAGGATCGTGGAATTAACCAGGTACCTCTAGTGCGAAATTGTCCATAAACAGGTGTTGTTAGTGTTACTGTTACTTTTTTGGGATACGTTGTACAGAAACAGGTGTGGTAAATGGGTAGATACATTTTCTGCTTTCATCCCTTGTTGTTCAGCTATGATATTTCCAACCTTCTGCAAAAGCTGCTTATTAATGAACAAAGAAGTATACTGGTAATGAAAATCTTCTTTAGGGGCAATGAAAGTTGAGCTTCTGTGAGCATGAATGTTCTATTCAAGCAAAATACCTTATGTGCGTGTATGCATGTACATATGAATATATATATATATATATATATATATAGAGAGAGAGAGAGAGAGAGAGAGAGAGAGAGTTTTGTCACAAACTATGTGATCTTTAGGGTTGAAATTGTTTTATCACCACAAGTCAGCGTCCTCTGAGGCAAACCTTATATCTCATTCAAAATGTCTTCCAGTGATGTTTTTTTCACTTAATAAATTTAGACGGGCTATAACTTGTTTTTTACTCGTCCAGGTTTATATAATCGGTGGTGATGGAACTCAAAAAGGAGCAGCTGTAATATATGAGGTATGTTAGTTCCTGGAAATAAGAGGGCAAAAGGTGTTCACGGTTCTGAGCCTTTTCACACTCTTTGCTAAAAGTTTTGAAAACCAATTCTTTTATTAGGTTGTTGAGCTGATTTTGAATCACTTAACAATCTCTTTAATCAAGTTAACTTATACTGCGTGTATTGCATGTCGATATCTTACTCAGTTCTTGAACACTGTATATGTCAACATAATTCTATTAAGTTTCAATGACTTGGGTGGCCTTTGCATATCAGCCTAATAGTTTCCAGGAGATTGCTTTCCTCTTGAAATTTTCATGTGGCTTCCGTATGGTTTTCGAAAATTAGATCTCAAGGTGCTTGTTTATTGCCAATAGTAGCGAAGCAGCCATTTTTATATGCTTCACTTTATACATCATAGCATCTGATTTTGGCTCATGATATGGTCCTTGTTTTGGGTGTACTCAATACTTCATTTGATGAAATAGTACTTATCCTCTGGGAAGCTTAATGGAGAATCCTACTACCATTTTGCAGGAAATTAGGCGGCGTGGTCTCAAAGTAGTTGTTGCTGGGATCCCAAAGACGATTGATAATGATATTCCTGTAATTTTCATCTCTCTATACCAAGTGATTTTTTTCCTTTATTTCATATAATAAACAGTTTAATTATTTCAGGAAGTACAGTTTTATGTTCTTGCAAATGGGAAACACAAATGTATTCCACAGCACATTACTTGATGTAATGTCTTCAAAAGCCTCATTTTGAGAGTTCCAACTCGCATTTGATCGAGGCAATTTCAAGTTAATAGAGCTCTTCATTAAAATAAATAAAACTTGTTTCTGTTTTCAGGTCATTGACAAGTCATTTGGTTTTGATACTGCTGTAGAGGAGGCTCAACGTGCCATAAATGCAGCTCACGTTGAAGCTGAAAGTGCTGAGAATGGTATTGGTGTGGTGAAGCTAATGGGGCGCTATAGTGGTATTGTGCACCTTGAAATTTTATTACATAATGCCTATAGCCTAGTTATGACTTATGACAAGTTTCCTTCCAAATTCCTTTTTTTTTTTTTGGGATAAAGGTAACAGTTATGTATTATAGAAAAAAGAAACCCAGCACAAAGGTTGTGCTGGTAACCATTGACAGATTCAAAAGAAGCCAGAACCTATCCTTGTTCTTCTTACAAGTATTCTATGATGACTAAAATTGATTCTTCATCATTCACATAATTTTTCTTACACCAGAAGTGAAACAACAGAATATAATTCATCTTTAACTTCTGAATAGGACTGCTTCTGTCTTTAAAACACCTAGCATTCCTTTCCTTCCGAACTATCCACCATGAGAGCATGAGGAACTTGGACTGTTTCTTTCCAAGTTCTCATGAAGAGCATTTTTTTGTTCGTCTCTACTGCATAACATCTCTTACACTGTCAGTTAATCTTGCTCTTAAAAGAAAATAGCTCTTCTCATTTTGGTAGTTGCAGAAGCTGGTCATTAGATGGATTGAAGCATTAATAGGTAAAAAATAATAAAGTGAGTTTGTCTAACCTCTAGGATAATCATTTTCATGTGGAGCATGTCGTATAATTTGTAGTGATCTCAGAGACAATGCCCTGTTAAGTTATTTATCAAAAAAATAATACTCCCTGAAAAGCTATTTTGTCAATGCTTATCTTTTCAAACTTTTCCAGGCTTAGTGTTCAAATTTCTTGATTTTTTCTTGCAGGATTCATCGCAATGTATGCCACTTTGGCGAGCAGAGATGTTGATTGCTGTTTAATTCCAGAGTCGCCCTTTTATCTTGAAGGAGATGGTGGATTATATGAATACATCGAGAAACGGCTCAAAGAAAATGGGCACATGGTTATTGTGATAGCCGAAGGAGCAGGACAAGAACTTCTTGCAGCAGAAAATTCGCTTGCCAAAAATGAACAAGATGCTTCAGGGAACAAGCTTCTCCAAGATGTTGGTTTGTGGATTTCCCAGAAAATCAGGGTAATGGTTGTAAAACTCATGAATTCCCTTTTTAAGTTCTTGTTAAACCGAGAAATATCTGCCTGTCCGTCTGTCTGTAGGTGTGTTTGTCTCCACTTGGGCATGCAGATTTGTCTTGACTGTAGTGCTATGTTCATTGTCTCAATGTTAAATAAATTCCAACCAATAAAGGAGTATAACGTTCAACTTCTACCCTATTTCTAGAAAGATGAAAAGTATTTATCTAAGGAATTAAATAAGGAGGAAGAACTTGTACCACATAATTACTCCTACCATATGATAACCACATTAACGCTAATAGGCATATGCCTCTAATGAAGACAATGCCATTTAAGTTAAAAGAAAATAGCCAATGCATTAATCAAATTTATTCGTTACTAGGTATTTTTTCTTGAATGTGTTACAGTTATCTACTCATCTATCAAAACTGAGTTGTATGTTTGGTGTAGATGATTTAAAGTGGCTGGAACTACAACATTTTTGTTGAACATTCTGCTTTATGGTTAAGCTAATGCCTAATTGCACTGATGAAAATTTTCTAGCTTCATGGTGCAAAGCACCCTGATGAGTGATATATTAGTGTCACTTTTAAAACATTGCCGTTATCCGAAACTGTGGAAAATGGTATAGTCCATGGAAAAGTCACGATTGAGTTGAATTAAAGAGGAATCTATGTTGTCTTGTTTTCTGTCATACTCACAGCTTTGTTTTCTTGTTGTAGGATCATTTTGCTAAAAAGCCCAAGATGGCCATTACTCTTAAATATATAGGTATGAAATTCCAACCATCTTAATTAGTTGATTTGTTGCTAAATATATCGAGCTAATTAAAGCTTTTTCCAGATCCCACTTACATGATTCGTGCTGTTCCAAGTAATGCCTCTGACAATGTATATTGCACGCTTCTTGCTCAAAGTTGTGTTCATGGAGCAATGGCAGGGTACACAGGTTACACCTCGGGGCTTGTCAACGGTCGCCAGACTTATATTCCATTCAATGTAAGTTGTTTTGTGTTCACTTGTTTAGCTTTCTTCTGGAATCTTGGCTGTCTTTTTGACGGACATGATCTTGAGAATTTCCATACCTGTACCTCTCGGAGTCCTGCTTTTGGGGTCTCGCTGCTAGTGGTAACAACTACTATGCCAAACTCCCAGAGCTCTCTAAGGGAATGTGTAAGGTGAGGCTTGAAGGGTTAAGGGTGAATGACATGCGGATCTTAACTATTTTTATTTTGTCAGCTTTAATTGTTTAAACTGCTTAACGATGGAAAAAAGTATAAAAAATACTGAAAACCATGAAAATTCAAAATTGTAGGTTACTCCCACAATGTTTTATTTTTTTTAATTTTTGGCTCTAAACAACATAAGATTTCCATGTTCACATAAGATGTTGGTTACTAATAAACATCCTATAGTTACCCTTTCGAACATCCTCTGTTTTGCATTTGGAAAAAAACCAGGCAGTAGTCACGTGAGAGTCGGCAAAAGGCGAAAAATCTCCCAGGTTTTCATCTCATTTGACTGCCTCGAGACAGTTAGGCATCAGCTCTTCTCTAGGCACATGTGAAGACACACCTCATGAGCTATAAGTGCCTTTAAGAACATTCTGCTGGCATTTTATGCTCAGTTTCATAGGTGCTTTTCTTTATCAGCTTCTGGGTCAATAGCTGAAATTCTCATTTTAGGTCAACGATGCAACTCTTTCTTAAATTCTTTCTATTTTCTACTTTATGATCATTTCTCTGGCCATATGCACATTGGGACTCATTGTTTAGTTTTTCCCAAGTTTTCCTAATTCCAGGAGAGACTGTTCCAGAGACTTTCAACATGTTAAACCAGTTACCGGAAAATTTTGTTCTAATTTGGAAAAAAGATGTATTTTTATGATGTTAATAAAAACATCCCACTTCCTTATTAATTTTTCTTTTCCTTTCCAAAAAATAAAAGCATCCCACAAGTATATTAGTGTTTTTGAATGCCTTAGTCTCTACATGTCTGTAGTGAGGAGTTGATGCATGTCCTTTCCTCAAAAGGAAGTTCAGGGCGGTTTGTTCTTTTTTTGAGATTAAAGGGAAATAATGCATCTTTGTTTTTCTAATATCACTTAGAATAACCGATATGAACGCCACTATTACAATTCCAAGCGTACTGTACATAGCACCTTCGTTCGTCACCTACCCTGCTTTGATTTGGTTCATGAAATGGGGAACCTAAAGTAATTCTGTCAAACTATCAGGTTCCAAAAAGGGCATTTGATTTGCCATGAAGGTTTAAAGCCATTGAATTCTTATTCCATGGATGCACCATCTTATATGTTTAACCAACATTTTTATGTGCAGCGTATAACCGAGAAGCAAAATATGGTGGTTATAACTGACAGGATGTGGGCACGTCTTCTTTCGTCAACCAATCAGCCAAGCTTCTTGTGCCCGAAAGATGTTGAAGAGGTTAAAAATGAGGAGCAGCCGCAAACTCAGTTGTTGGATGGGGATAACAATGTACATGAGAACTCAGGTTACTAAGACACCAGGACGGCACGAAATGACACACTTTACATGCCACTAAAGTAACTCTTGTTTTCATCATTTGCCTGGTGGTTCTCTCGTTAACTTTAATGCTTTGATGCCTACCATTGTGCCAGATAAAACAGTCACTGGAATTTCTTATTTGAAAGTTTTTGGGTCTGCTTCAGCTGTGGGCAGTAACAGATGAATTGCTAATTCATCTAGAGTGCTAATTTCTGAAATTAAATTAGACTTTTTTTGAAAACTTTGTAATAAAATTTAAATAGTGAGAAAATATGGGTATGCACATAAATGATGAACTGTGTCTGGATATCTCTTGAAATCTATAATGAGACGTTGGCAGAAATCAGCAATAGATGCGTTATGAGGTGTTATGCGCTCGCTCTCTCAGAAATAAAAAGATCATTTGGCTAATTAGAAGTGCCAAGTCCAAAGAGAGCATGATGTAACTAGTGATATAACTAAGAGATGCACGTATTTTCTTTAATTGCCAGCTTTTTATTAGAAATGAACCTTTAATATTATCTTTAATATTTTTACTTATTTTTTATTTGTATTTGTTATATAATGATGACTTAAGTTGAGCTTGAAACTTTGAACAAAGAAACTTGGTCAATGAGGATTTATGTGGTTGGTTTTAACTTGTTTGGGATTGGGATTGAGGTCTCTTGATATTTTCAGTCAGTTGATAAAAACAAACTAAAACTAATATTTGTAGGATGGTGACTCAGTTAATTGCTTTTTACTAATCACGTTAGGGGAATTGAAAAGAAAATATCCAAATGGCCAGAAAAGAATGACAGATACACATAAATATAGAAAAGAATATAAAAAACAAAAAACTTTTGGCTGCATAACAAGCTCGTAAGGTACTTCTCATTTTCAGGTAACATGCGAGCAACTCGATTATTTTACATGGCAATGTTTTACCCTACCTGATAAAAAGCTTCTTCAAAAATATAAAGAATAATAGCATGTCCAAGATTGGAACTTGTGATAAGATGTACTCAACCCCTATAAACACCAGAAGGATCTGCATTGTGCACAATCCAAGGATGCTCGAGTAACTTCTTCAGGGCCAGACGTTGAGAAGAATCCTTGACTAGCATCTGCTATTCCATAATATTGATTTAAAGAATTAGTCTAGCTGAAACATAAGCGTAGCAAAATTGAAAAGCAGCTGGATAATTTTGAAAATAACCTGACTAATAAGATCCTTTGCAGCTGATGAGACTACCGGTCTGGAAGGAAATTTTAGATCCACATGCACAATCCTGCACACATCATCACAAACCAGGATGTTTAATAGCAGCAACAATGTTTCTTTGGTACTGCTTCTTTTGCTAGCTAAATCCAAAAACCAATATGACCATCTCTTTTTTTTTTCTTTTTTTTGAGAATGGTAAAAATTTATTCATCAGCACAAAGATTATGCTGGCAATAGTATTTACACGCTATTTTCCTGTGAACTTTACAAGTCTTCCAAAGATATGACCTTTTATCTCTTTTGATTTTCAGTTTTACATTTCTCATATAAAGCAACTCTTAATGGTTTCCACTTGTTGAGAAAATTTACCTTCTATATGTATCTGAGTGTTCCTTTGCTTCAAATGGAGGCACCCCATATAGAAATTCATAGCAAAGGATACCAAGGCTCCAAATGTCCACATTTGCATCATGCTCCACACTTTCCACTGCAATGTTCAGCAAACAACTATCACTAATTTAATTCAGTTAGGCTTTGCTTTAATAAATAATCACGCAGGCCATGTGAAGGTTAGCACAAAGCAACTTTGAGAAAAGAATATTTGTGTCAGGCAACGCAAACATGAAGTTATATCTGGTATAACGTGCATACCCATCTCAGGTGGCAAATAGTCTAGAGTGCCACACATAGTTCGTCTGCGATCGAAGGTGTGCACTGACCAACCAAAGTCTGCAATTTTAAGTTCACCCTAAAAGTAGAAACCATGAGCAATTGAAGTTAATAAAAGCTCCGTGACATTTTACAGCAAAAGCAAGAAAAAAATGAAATGCTTAATAAATACCTGTGCACCAACCAAAAGGTTCTCTGGCTTAATATCTCTATGTATTACGTGCTTCCCGTGACAGTATATGAGGGCTCGTGCCAGTGATGCAACATACTGTTCCATGGCCGCAAGAAAACAAATTAAAACCTTTGATCAATTTAATAACAGTAATATATTGAAGAGCATGTTCAAATCATATAACATACTAAGGATCCATATAATTCTAGTTGCTCTCCCAACTGACACGAATTCTCTTAATCTCCTAATTGAAAAAAGAAAAGATAAGAACTCACAGTTGCAGCACGCCTTTCGCTAAAGTATTTGCATTTCTGCAGCTCCTTGTAGAGTTCACCCTTGGCAGCATACTCCAAAATCAAATAAACCCGTTTCTGCAATAATAATGCAATAATCAGTCTCTTATAACTTCTTTTCAGTCCACAAATTGAACAAGTAAAGCATTAGATTGTAGAATTCTACCTGATCATAAAAGTAACCATAAAGTCTCAGGATATTTGGATGTCGAAGGTGGCTTTGTATTTCAACTTCACGACGAAGCTGGTGCTCCACTTGGGACTGTTTCAGCTGGCTCTTAAATAGCACCTTTAATGCAACAATATGATTGCTCTGTTTTCAAGAAACAACTAAGCTTACTATCCACAGTGTCACTTGTAGAGTGAATCTTAAATTTAGACAAAGAAGTGAGACAGGAAAAGGTAGAATGTGAGGATTCCAAAACGATTGATCAACGGGCAAAGGACTTTTTAAATCCAAATAGTTTCCCATACAAAATAGTAGCAATTTTAGCTAATATCAAAATTAGTAGTACTATTAGATAACTTCGTTTTTTCATTTATAACCCAAAAAACTTTGATTTCATGAAGAATGAATGATGAGGATCACATGCTCAACAAATTCCCAATGAACAACGTTACAGAGGATGAAAGATATGTCGGATTACCAACTAGTAAAGTGTAATTAGTTGAGTAACTGAAACTAATAATTATCCAATAATCTAGGAATATTGAAACTGAAACTCTGATGCACTAACCCTTTTCTCTCTAGCTAAATATACATGACCAAATTTTCCTCTTCCAAGAGGTTTTCCAATGTCAAAGTCATTGACAGTCCATCTCTTGTTATCCACCACTGCGCCCTCAGAAGAACCCTGCATAAGTTGATAATTGTAATCAACCCAGTTTACAAAAGGAAAAATTTACAAAACAAAAAGCATATATTTCTAATTCTTAGATCTCAGTTAACTGAAAATTCGCCCCAAAATTGCCAATTTATACTAAATTTTGTTCCAAATACCTATCATGAAATCGGAAAAAATAATTGTCTACCTCCTAATAAGAAATGAAAAAGAAAAAAAAAAAACTTTATTACTCCAAAAGGGATTCCACAAATTCGTCAAATTCAAGCTCATCGCAACATGGAAATCGAACATAAGTGAATGCTGATAAGTCAATTTGGCTAAAATTCCGTGACTAGCCCTAATGGATACAAAATTAATAGGAAATAAAATTTAATTAACTTTTTTTGTCTTCTTAATAATTTGGTGAGAAATTGTTACCTTGTGTTGCTGTGGCTGAGTCTCCGCTGCAATCGCCATGTCCCCTCTGCTGCCTGTATATGCCCCAAGGAGAAGGAGAAAGAGAAAGAGAGAGGGAATGGCTTACCATGTAGCAATTGTGGAGTCGTTAAAAATGTGAATTTTTGAATAGAAGTATATCTCTCTCTCTCCTGGCTTCCTTTGTAACGGTCATATTTGTGCAACATAACATGAAGTGCGACGACAGCGCCTTTAGAAATTGGAAAATGTATATTTTTAATTGCTTTAATAACAATAGTCCATAAAATATTTTTTTATATGTGTATTATAGACATAATATTTTAATATTTTTTGGCTAGGAAATAATATTACCCAAATTTAAGTTAGAAACTGACAAAGAAAAAACAAAAAATTGCAATTTAAAACATCATTAGTTTGAGTCTTTTTTTTCTATTAAAGTTTGTTGTAATAGTATTTGGACATAAACATAAACAAATTTTTTGTAAAAGTTGATAATTGATGAGAAAATAATAAAAATAGTTCTATTTATCATTGGTGGTAGGTTCAAAGTAGTCCATTGAGTATCACATAAATCAATTTTATCCTTTAAGTTTGTCAAAAGCAAGTGTTTTTTGTCTCCATTAAATATTTTCAAACTCTAATTATTACATTAAGAAAATATAACGGGAACTCACATTTTGGAAGTGCAATTATTGTCATTTCAGCTATTTTTTTTTTAATCTGTTTCTGGAGTCTGGTACAACCTCTTAAGGTGCAAATTTTTTATTTTGGTCTATTTTTGTGTCTCGTGTAATTTTTTGTGTTGTGATTTTTGGAATTTTTATGGGACTTTCTAGTGTTTTTGGTCAATTTTTTTTTCACAGTTTAAGTTGAATTTAACAATTAGAGTTTGATAAATATCTTATGGAGACCAAAAATACTCTTTTTTGGTAAATTTATAGGGCTAAAACTACCCAAGTAATACTTGAGGGACTACTTTAAATTTACTAGCAAAGATAAGGAACTATTTTCATTATTTTCTCATAATTCGTGAGTAAAGTTTAAGATTTGAAAATCTTCACTCACATTCTAAGCTACTATTTCACTTAGAAGCTCAAGTAGGATCAACTTTGTGTAAAAATAGTATGTTCGGTTCAATTTTTTAGTTTATTCGGGCAATTTAATAGGCACTTTTATTTGCAAATATGAAAAGTATATTTCTTTTTTGTTTACCCGAAAAATGGTACAGTTGAATTTATAGCGTGATTTATAGACAATGTATGGGTAAAATTGGTCCACAATAAATGATCAAATGATAGCGTGCCACGTGGAACCGAAGACAAGTAAAAGGCGAATCATGTAACAATTAGTACCCGGAACAATAGCTACAGTTGGTATCGGATAAACCCCGAAAGGAGCCTGGTCAGTGGGAGCAGTTCGAATGTTTGCCATCGGATAGCCTTCAATGAAGAATATTCTCTAACATTAAATGGCAGCCGTTGCAGAGAATATTTGCATTCATGGTCTGCCATTACATATTCATCAATGGCTCCTGTATTGTTATTTAAGAGGGGTTTGATCCTAGGGTCTTGTTGTATGACACTTTCGATCTCAATTAAAACAACTTTATTTGCTTTTATATTGTTCTTATTTCTGTCCTCGGGCCCAGGCTTGCCATCTTCTTCAATCTTGATCGCTAAGTCTTACTTTTAACCTTGTTTATTTACCATTTTGGGATCAAATCAGTTTGCTAGTCTATAAACCACGTAACAAATTCAACTGTACTGTGTTACGGGTAAATAGTTTGGTGCCCATTGTGGAGCTTAGACAGTTGCGTAGTTGAGTTGATCCTTGAGTTTATTACTAACTTGTTTGATTTTTTGTTCCCTAGCAAGAAATCGAAAATGACAGCTAACAATGTCAACGTTGCACACAATGTTGAGGGACATGAAAATCTTCCTCAACATGAGGATTCAATCAACGATACCCGCAATGAGAGGGACGAGGTAACCCCGGTTCGTGAACGACAGTATCCCCGACATGTACAAGAGCCAACTCCTGATGACGTGGAAGAGAAACATGTTGCTGAAACAGTAAGTATCCTAGAGAGCAACATAAAGCCATCATGAGCCACCTCTCAAGGAAGGATTAGATGATGACGGAATTGAAGCAAGCATTGTCACACGCTTCCAACAATGCAAACGGAAAGGGTCTGGTTCCTCTCGGTGTTCCTGCAAATCAAACGGCTCAAAAAGTTGATAACAATACTCCGAGGGGTGAGGTCGGTTTCGACGGTGCTGGGGGGACCGATAGTGGATCTGGTAACGATAACGGTAATGATCCCTTCAAAACCGAACTCATGAGATTTATGAGGGAAATGAACGAGCAGATGGATGAAAACGGAAGGAGTTTCACGCCCGAATGGATCAGATTCTGGGTGCACCACCAGTTTTGAAGGGTCCAGATTCAAAAATTATACTCAGTTGCCGTTTAAACCGAGCGCAGCACCAGAGTTAATTCTGAAGAGGTTCAAGATGCCGGACATACCAAAACACGATAGGACTTCAGACCCGCAGGAGCACATCACAACTTATACCATGATTGTGAAAGGGAATGATTTGGCTCAACATGAGATCGAATCGGTTCTACTGAAGAAGTTTGGAGAAACCCTCACAAAGGGGGCCCTAACATGGTATTCATTTTTATCGGAGCATTCAATTGACTCTTTTGAAATGTTTGTAGATTCCTTTATAAAGGCCCATGCTGGGGCCAGAAAGGTCGAAGCTAGAAAGGCGGACATATTTAGGATCGCTCAAGGTGAGTCTGAATTGTTACGGAAATTCATGATCAGATTCCAAAAAGAGAGGATGCTGCTACCAGCCATACTAAACGACTGGACAGCGGAGGCATTCACAAAAGGTTTGAATCCGAGGAGCTCCGATGCCTCCCGAAAGCTGAAGAAAAGCGTGCTCGAATTCCAAGCAACTACATGGGCGGATGTTTATGAATCAAAAATAAGGATAGAAAACAATCGGCTCGGGTTCCCAACATTAACTAAGGGACGGGATCGAGACAAGAACCAAGATAAGTTCAAAAGCGATTTTGATGCGGACCGACGATCTTCTAAAGGTCATTTCCTGCCATACGAGAAAATCAAAGGACGCGACAGCAAAGGGTTCTGACCCTCGGATAGGTTCGCTTCCCACAGATGAACTGACCGTGGCCGGAACAATAGATCATTATAAGAAAAAGATACCGGGGGCTTGTGATTCCATATATCCCATCTTATCGGATTACAATTTCAACATCAGCATAGTGGAGTTGGTACCAGTGATAAGGAATATCAAAGAAGCACGATATCTGAAGCCAATCAAATCCGATCCTAGCCAGAGGGATCCTAAATTATGGTGAGAATATTATGGGACTCATGGCTATAGAACTGGGGACTGCCGACATCTGCGTGAAGAGGTGGCAACATTGTTGAAGAACGACCATCTCAAGGAGTTCTTGAGCGATCGGGCCAAGAATAATTATGGCCGTAGTCGGGACAATATGGAGCCTTCGAAGATAATAGAAGACTCTCCTCAGTTGACTATCAACATGATTTTCGTAGGGAATGAAATTAATGGCATAACCTTCTTGGCGGCCAAGAAAACAAAGATATTAGTGACTCACAACAAAAGACTCGGGCAAGTCGCAAAAGATGATATCACCTTCACGGAGGAAGACATCGACGGACTTCTTTTGCCACATAAAGACACCCTGGTAATTTCTCTCAATGTCTTAGATTTCAAGATTAAGCGTGTTTTGGTTGACCTAGAAAGTTTGGTCAACATTGTTCAATGGAGAGTGTAAGCAAAGTTAATCGGAAGCATAATTCCGGCAGCAAAACTCCTCGCTGGGTTCAACTTGGCAAGTGTGACAACACGAGGAGAGATGTTGCTGCCCACGAACGACCGAAGGGGTAACCAAGACCACCTTATTCGAAGTGGTAGACGGCGACATAGATTACAACATAATCTTCGAATGGTCGTGGTTACATGAGATGAAGGCCATGCCCTTAATATATCATCAACTGTTGAAATTCCCGACCCCGGAAGGAATTAAGAAGATAAAAGGAGATCAACCGACGGTAAGAGAAATGAACGCAGTGTCGATTTTCAACAGCAAAGGGAAGGAGCCTAGCAAGTAGCAATTACCGGAACCGACGCCTTCTCTCCTAACCAATGAAGATGAAGGTGAGGAGTCATAGGAATCCCACCAGGTGCCAAGATACTTTCAGGTTCCCTTAGGAGACAGATGCAACCAAGTCCATTGCAGAAGAACTGGCTTTGTTCGAAGAATTCTTGGAAATGAAGTTTCACTTAGGAACTGGACTTAATCCCGAACTCAGGTCAGGATTTATTAATTTTCTTAAAGCTAACGTTGATTGTTTTGCATGGTCGCACTCAGATATGACAAGTATCCCATTAGAGGTGGTCGTCCCAAGCTATGCTTAAACCCAAATTTCCCACTGATGAGGTAAAAGCAATGCCCAATAACCGAGGTCAGAAACAGGTCTGTTAAAGAAGATGTAACTCAACGACTCGACATCGGTTCAATCCGGGAGGTAAAGTATCCGGAATGGTTAGCTAATTTAGTTGTGGTTCCAAAGAAGAATAACAAGTTTAGAATGTGCGTAAGTTATAAGGACTTAAATAAGGCGTGCCCTAAAGACTCATTCCCATTATTAAACATTGATCAAATGATTGATGCAACGGCCGAACACGAGTTAATGTGTTTGCTCGATGCCTACTCCGAGTACAATCAAATCAAGATGAACCCAGAGGATCAGGAAAAAACTTCGTTTATAACGAACTTTGGCACATATTGTTATAATGTGATGTCATTTGGGCTTAAAAACGCCGGGGCCACTTATCAGAGGCTCGGGAACAAGATGTTCGAGAAACAAATAGGCAAATTAATGGAAGTATATATCTATGACATGTTAGTCAAGTCTTTGAATGTAGGTGAACATTTGAAACACCTCCAAGAAACCTTTTATATCTTGAGGAAGCATAACATGAAGCTCAACTAAAAAAAAAGTGCATTCGAGGTCAGCTCCGGTAAGTTTCGGGGTTCTTGGTCTCACATAGATGGATCGAGGTAAATCTCGATAAAATTAAAGTCATCGAAGATATCTCGGACCAGCTAACGAGCGTAAAAGAAGTACAGAGGCTAACCGGAAGATTGGCCGTTTTAAGTAGGTTCATCTCTCGATCCTTAGAAAAATGTCATCACTTCTTCTCACTTCTGAAGAAGATGAACAATTTCGAATGGACTCCAAGCCCCCCGCTACTATCAAAACAGGGGGAAGGTGAACAATTGCTCATATATCTAGCAGACTCGAACGTAGCGGTAAGTGTTGTTTTAGTCCGACAGGATGAAGGTATGCAATTTCCTGTCTATTATGTTAGTAAAATTCTATCAAAAGTGGAGACTCGCTATCCGCACCTTGAAAAGTTGGCCTTACCTCTTGTAGTCGCCTCCCGGAAGCTTAGGCCTTATTTTTAGTGCCATTCGATAGCCGTTGTGAAAACCTTCCCCTTGCGGAATGTTCTTCTCAAGCCTGAGTTGTCAGGCCGATTAGCTAAATGGGCAGTCAAAATTAGTGAATTTGACATTGAGTACAAACTCAGGACTGTAATCAAGTCACAGGTTTTGGCCGACTTCGTGGCCGATTTCAGTCCCGGGTTAATGCCCCCAGCTGCTAAAGAAGCGGTGTTGGTGTTGGAAACGATGTCAAGAGTTTGGACTTTGTTTGCAGATGGAGTTTCCAATGTAAAAGGGTCCGAGCTCGCGGTGGTGCTAATCATGCCCTCGGGGGAAACCTTGAGGCAGGCCATTAAGACTGTTCCATTAACTAATAATGAAGCCGAGTATGAGGCTTTGGTTGCAGGACTCGAACTGGACCGGGGACTTGGCTCCGAGGTTAGAGAGATCAAATGTGATTTCCAGCTGGTAGTAAACCAAGTGTACGGGATTTTCGATATAAAGGAGGAAGGCATGCAGCAGTATGTGAATAAATTTCAGGCATTGCTTGCACGATTCAGGGAGTGGTCGATCACACACCTTCTGAGAGAAGAGAATGCGGAAGCAGATGCATTGGCTAATTTGGGGTCGTTTATGGAGATGAAAGAATCTGGATCCAGTACTGTCGTTCAACTTCTATATTCGGTATTGGATATGGATGGCTATTGTGAAGTGAATACAACCAACTTAGTCTGGGACTAGCGGAATGAGTTTGTCGAATATCTTCGGCATGGAAAATTACCCCAAGACCCGAAGGCGTCCTAGGCATCACGTACCAAGGCGGCTTGTTACTTCTTCATAGGAGATCATACCAAGCCCGTTGGCCCGATGTTTGGGAGCCTCAGAGGCGGAATACGTGATGAGGTCCATGAAGGAATTTGCAGGAACCATTCTGGTGCAGATTCGTTGGTACTAAAGATGGTTAGGGCAGGATACAAATGGCCCCGGATGGGACAAGACGCAAAGACGTTCGTTTAGAAATGCGACAAATGCCAGCGCTATGCTCAGTTGGTACACCAACTAGCGAAACGTTTGCATTCGGTACTATCCTCAAGGCCATTCATGAAATGGGAGATGGATATAGTTGGTATGCTGCCACCGGGTCCCAAAAAGGTAAGATTCCTTTTAATTTTAACCGATTACTTCACTAAATGGTTGAAGCAGGTCCTTACCAAAAGATCGCTGAGCACAAAGTGGTCGATTTCCTATGGAAACACATAATCTGCTAATTCGGAATATTGAAGGAGATTGCCTGCGATAACGTACTATAGTTCATAGGCTCCAAAGTCACAAAATTTCTCGAAGATTTGAAAATCAAGAGGATTACATCTTCACCGTACCATCCGAGCGCTAATAGACAGGCGGATTCAACCAATATGGTAATTATCCAAAACTTCAAAAAGAAGTTAGAAACTGCTAAAGGCAAATGGCCCGAAAAGTTATCAGGTGTGCCATGGGCATATCGAAGGACAGCAAAATCAAGTAAAGGAGAGACACCTTTCTCTCTCGTGTATGGCGCGGAAACTCTAATCCCAGTGAAAGTAGAGGAACCAGCCTTACGGTTTTTTCGAGCAAATGAAGAAGCAAATAATGAGGCATTGCTGGTGAAGCTGGATCTGCTCGATGAACGCAGGGACTTGATATATGTGAGGATGGTGACTCAGAAGCAAAGGATGGAGAGATACTAGAGATACTATAATCGGAGGGCCATTCTCCGGTACTTCAAAGTAGGAGGCCTAGTCTTGAGAAAGGTGACTCAGAGCACTCCGGAAGTCAATGCTGGGAAGCTGGATATAACATGGGAAGGTCCCTACCGAGTTTTAGCTATCACTGGTAAAGGATCGTACAAGTTGGAAAATCAAGATGGATTCAAATTGCCCAGCAATTGGAACTTGACTCACCACAAAAGATATTACTGCTGATAGATCCTATCAATACTGAAAGTATGTGCTGCGCTCTTTTTCCCTTCGACTAGTTTTTGTCCCAATCGGGTTTTTCTATCAAGGTTTTTAACGAGGCAGCAATGGAAAGCATACCATGAGAGGAGCGTCATCAGCAAAGTTAAGACCTTTAATTTACAAGGCGTTGAAATCATAAATCACTATGGGATGGTTAAATAATCTTTGGCCTGATGGCAAGTTCCTAATGGGAAACAAAACTTGCCATCGAACCAAAGACTACTTAACCGTTCACAAGTTATTTCCACCAACGAAGCAAGACTTCCAGTGTTCCAATTTGCATAGTTCATATTCGAACACCGAGGGGAATAGTATCAGATACGGCAACAAGAATGCCACAAAAACCGAGGACTGCGAACCGGGAACGATAATGCCTCATCGGGACCGGGGACTGTATGGTCAGCCTCGAAGAAATAAGTTGTAAATGTTAAACATATGTATTGGCAGTGTCATGTTTTAGCAAACGACTGCTTATGTACTTTTAAAGATAGAAGTAATAAAATAAAGTCCTTTATTTTTATCTTGTTTCTTGTCCAAACGATAAGTTGATTTTATCATTTGAAAGTTAACAAAAAACTTCAAATGCTTGTGCCGGAATGAACATGAGACGTTTTCTTCAAGAGCACCGTAAACATAAGAGGTCCCTCTCTTATGAAACCTCATAGTAAAGGGTTGATACTGAAAGAATTTATGCCCGGAATCATAAGCTATCAGGTGAAAATGTGCCCGAAGCTCTAACTAATTCAATGCAAAGAAAATATATCTTGCACAACACTTAAACAGAATTCTTATTTATTTGTCAAAAGTTCCAAAATCGACGAAAAGTTTGGCATAATTACAAAAGTACAAGAAAAGCAACAAAAGGAAATCGAAGCATTATCGCTACTGGAGCCCGGGGGAGAGAGGCCCCCCCCAGTGGAAGAGGGTGGATCAGCTGCCGGTTCGGAGCCTGGACCTTCATCATTATTCTCTTCAATTTCATCCTCGATTTCCAAATACTTAAAACCAGTGCTCGAAGAGTCAGTTGCAGCAAGCTGATCAGGGGAGACGTTCTCGGGCAGTTAGCTTCAGTACTCGGGCCGTGGTGATGTAGTCATCAATATCAAAGATGCCCACTTTGGCCTCTTCCAAGGTTTTTCTCCCCATATGATACATAATATACGTTTTCTCACACACGAGGGAATCCCTTTAGTACTGGAGCTTTGCCTTAAGACTGTCAACCTCGGCCTGAAGGTTGTCCCTCTCGGATCTCATGGCACCGAGGTTGGAATCAAGATCACGTGTTGTAGATAGATGAATCCGGTTTTGCTTTACAATTTTCTGGAACCTATCCTCCATCATGGCCCTCTTCTCCTCGGCGGCGTTGTCCTCTTCGGTTTTAGAGCTCAAGGATTCCTTATGTTTTTTACTTGTTCCTCGAAGGCAGACTCGCGCTCGGCAGCAACAAGCACAATATCTTGAAGCCTAGCCCATTTTGCCTTAGCATCTTGAAGTCGTGCATGTAATTGAGTGGCTTCTTGGTTGTGGGCCATCACTTCTTGCTCACTTTGCTGCAACTGGGCCTCAAGCTTGCCCGCCTCAGCAGCTTTTGTGTCCAACACCGAAAGGCGCGTAACATATTAGTCCTTTTCGGCCAACAGTTGATCCCGCTCGGAGGCGAGCCTTTGCTTATCAAGGATCAATTTTTGCAGGCCTTCGAAAGCAAGGAAGTTGGCCTACAAAAAAGGAATATCAAGGTTAGAAATCTCGTTACAGCAGAAAAATAGCAAACAAATGATGAGAAAGCAAGTACAGTATGCTGCCGCATTATGCATTGCATTGTTCAACAAACACTCCCCTGAAAGGGAATGTATTTTCTTTCTATCTTTCTCGAAGGGCAACGACTTCCGGTAATTAGCAAGCTCCACCGGCCTAGATAGCAGATGGCACTCTTTCGAGACCGAAAGAGTAGCACTCCTCCTCCCTTGGGGATCTAGGGAAGGGGGTGAGTAATTATGCCCCAAATTCCCGTGGTCGAGAAACTGTGGAGGAGAAGCACCCCCTCTCGAACGTCTGTTGCTAGTGGAGAAGACAATGGGTGCCGGTGGCGAAGGTGTAGCTAGTGTAGAGGGGCGTGAAGTTGTTGGCGTTGAAGGTTGAGAAGCAGCTACAGCGGGAGCAGCACTGATTAAATGTTGCTCAGTATTCGAAGCAGAAGAGGCCCGGGGTCCGAGCTCCTTGGACCAGAAATAGCAACGGGGACGGGATAGTGGGAATCCATATTATCTACAAGATCCATCTTGCCCTAAAGTGCTTGGACCTCTTCTAAGGTCGAGTTTTCAAGCACTCCTAGCTGAGCATCCAATTGAGCTAATTAAGTTATTCTTTTTCTTTGGAGGGGAGCCACTTCATCACTGGCCTCTCCATCTTCCACAACAACCACTATGGTGAGCTCGGTTGTTGTGGTCCTTATTTTCTTATTTTTATCCCCAGCCGAGGAAGAACGCCGCCTTTTTGGTTGCTTGTTCCCTGGCTGGGGACTCCGATAGGAAGCACCTCCATCCGAAGCAGATCCGTAGGCACTGCTTTGAGCAAGGGCACTTTGAAGTACCTTCGCGGCCTCCGCGGGGTCAACCAAAATATCAACCTCGGGGCAGGTGACAGAGTCCTACGAGAGTCCTGAATCAAGCAAAAAATGGAGTTAGCAAAGGTTAATTGTGATCGTACAGAGACAAAAGGAAGAAGGATTCGTTTTACCATGGTTCTTGGCCTTCCACCCATATTTGGGGGCCATTTCTTTTTACCGGTAGGTTTCTGGCATTGTAATATCCAGAATCTTCTGAACCCACTGATCCAGGCCTTGAACATGGTGGTTCCCACCTGGCAGCTAGAATAACAGAAGCAAAAAGGTCAACAATAGCGGAAAATGATCTTTTTACAAAGGAAAGAGATGAATAAATTACAAACTTACGAGAGCGGTTCCACGATTTAAGAAAAGATAGAGCTGTGGCCGAGATGATATCCTTGGTAGCGATGATGACAAATCGCTCCATCTATCCACAGTTATTGTCATCATCTACGCTGGTGAGAAGGGCGTGGTGGCCACATTTGTTGAAATTTATTACTCCCCCACGGAAGATTTTAGGGGAGTAGAGATTCATCTTATGTGCTAGAGTTAGGGTTTTCCCAGTCTCCGTGCACAACTGGCATAGATGGTACCTGTGACAAAACTCCAAAATCACGGGGTCGAACCCTTAGCTCGTCCCCAAGGAAAACGGACCCAAGGTGAAGGGATATGTATAGACATATGTAAGACCTTTCTTGGTGAAGGTAACTCGCTCTATCATATCCAGAGCAAGGATGTCAATGTTTGGGCAGTTGCAGTCCTCCTTCATAGCATGAATACTAGAACGGCAAATAGAGGAAGGGTACCTGCTAATGGCCGAAGTCCGTGGGGACACGGATGAAAATTTCTCTAGGAAGTCATTGGTGGTGCTCAGGTCTTTGGGTGTGATGGTGCTTACCGTGGGAGGCTCAGAATCAACGTTAGCCTCTTTGTCTTTGTTTCTCTTCGGGCCTCCACGGAAGAGAAGACCAGAATTTCTAAAAGATTCAATAGAGGAAGCCGTGGTAGTAAAAAAAAAGGATGTAAAGTTTTTTAGTGAAAGTTAGAGAAGATGAAAGTTTTCTAAGCAGGAGGAGGTTGAATGCAGAGAAAATAATAAACTTATGAAAGTTTTGGAAGTGAAAGAGGTAAAGTGACGAGTATAAGTAAAGATATAGATGACAAAAATTGTGGTCATGATTGCCTCGAGAACAGGCAAAAATATTATTGAATCGTGGGGCAACACGTGTTCGGGGTATTAAATGCGAGAAGAGGTGCGTCCTTTTAAGTGTCAGAGACTGTTCATAAGATTTTCCGCTAAGAAAAGGATCTTCACCAACTTCCCGGTGACACAAAGATATGCCACCGGAAAGTATGAGGACTATCTGTATAGGGTAAAATTGGTTCATAATAAATGATCAAATGATAGCATGCCACGTGGAACTGAAGACGGGTAAAAGGCGAATCACGTAACAACTAGTACCGAGAACAAGAGCTGCAGTTGGCATCGGATAAACCTTGAAAGGAGCCTGGTCAACGGGAGCAGTTCGAATGTTTGCCGTCGGATAACATTCAATGAAGAATATTCTCTAACATTAAATGACTGCCGTTGTAGAGAATTTATTTATGGCATGCCGTTACATATTCATCAATGGCTCCTCTATTGTTATTTAAGAGGGGCTTGATCCTAGGATCTTGTTTCCCTAGGTATAGCTATAAATAATAGGCTCATTAGCATTATAAGACACGAAATTCTTGGCAAAATTTATGTTGTATGACACTTTCACTCTCAATTAAAACAACTTTATTTGCTTTTATATTGTTCTTATTTATGTCCTCGGAGACGCTGTTCTCGGAGCCACACTTGCCATCTTCTTCAATCTTAATCGCTAAGTCTTACTTTTAATCTTGTTTATTTACTATTTTTGGATCAAATCAGTTCACTTGTCTATAAACCACGTAACAAATTCAAGTGTACCGTCTTACGAAAAAACAGACAAGCGAATCGCTTTGACCCAAAAATAATAAACAGATAAAGTAAGATTGCCAAATGGAATTAAAGAAGACAACAAGCCTGACTCAGAATTTAGCCTTTAATGCAATGTTCAAGTGTTAAAAATGAGCATAATATGATAATAGATTATATCTTTTTGTGTACAGAATTTTTCGTATCTCCATAATGGATGTTAATCCTCCTATTTATAGCTTGATTCAGGAGACCAGATCCTCAAATCAAGCTCCTCTTGAATTAGAATAAAATCGTCGTTGATGGGTGCATAACGGTTGATTGTAAATGTAGATATTCTCTGCAACGGCTGTCCATTGAATGTTATTCGATGACAATGCTTTGAATCTTTATCTCTGGTTGCTCTGTCTTTGGGATTCGTTTAGAACTGATTGTATGCTTGCATCGGTGCCAGCTGTTTACTAACGCACATCCCACCTGTCTTTAGTTTCACGTGTCACTCCGTCATCAGCCCAGCTGTCATTAACTAATTTTATCCCATACATTTTTCAGACTCTACTTGTGAGATTTCGCTGCGTATGTTATTGTTGTGTGAAAATTACATCTCAAACATCAAGAAGCAAATGTAATTAACATTTTAAAGAAGGAATCACGCCTTTATTATTAACAATACAAATAAAATTAATATTTTCAATAGGGAACTACATCTTTTTTTGTATGCTAAAAATAAATTTACACAAGTAAAATAATATCTTCAATAAGGGAATTCCATCAATCAGAATAAGAAAAATAAAAAAATATCTTCAATAAATAAATTATACCCCATAAGTAAATGCAAAATTAGATAAATTACAAGATCCCAAAATTAAAATCATAAATCTCATATTTTTCTAGACAATGTTTGCGAAATATTCATTATATTTAATAGTAAAGAGATTTAAATTGTATTTAACAATCATAGAATAACACTAATTTTTATATTATAATAAAAATTATAAAAATTAAATTCGATCTCAATCTAAAATTCCTGTCAAGACCCTAAGTTTTTTTGTTTTGAAAGAAAAAAACTAAAAGATGTGAGATAATGAGAAATGCTTATTTTATGAAATTTTTAAATTTTGGATGCTTTTTTGAGTGTTCTTACTAAAAAATAACAGATAAAATAAAAGAATAGAGGGACATATATAAAGAATAATTTAATAAATAAAAAATTGGAAGGTAACTAAAAAGAAAAATGATTGGGACAAAAAAATAAATAACACAACGAAAAAAGAAAAATCAGACAAGGTTCAAAATAAATTCAAACTTGAATTTTACACACAATAAAAGCTTTCAAAAGAGTCTACTAGCCTTGACATCTTTGTTTAGTTTGTGACTGGGGGTGGCAGGATTAAATATTTAATCTAGTTTAAGAAAATTTCTACATGAATATATGTTAATTATACCAACCTAGTTGATGCCATACCACCCCGCCCTAAATGGTGGACCCGCCACTGAATACGATACATTATAAACGATATGCAGCAACCATCCAAAATATGATGTTAAAGCTTCCAGCTACGCTCTCACTATGAAAAAACATTTTCTTTTATTCTCCATTAATTGAAGAAACAATTGCAAAGTATCTTTAACCTTCAGTTAATTAAAATGTACACTTTGATCATTCTGCTTACGAATCTTCACAAATTTCATGAATTTTTCACTGCTCAATCATCTAATGATCCATGTGTTATGTTACTGGCACTCCATATTTTAGTACTTATAATCTATATCTATAGAATAAGAGAAGAAAATGAATGTGATGATGCCAAGTGTCACAACAAAAATTTAATAAGTGTCAATTTATGATAAAATTAATTAGTTTAGTTAATACGTAGTTGCTCCTTTTGAATTTGAATTTAAAATAATTTTATATATATATATATATATATTAAAGAAAACTATTATAAAAAAAGGAAAAGTTATATAAATATATAAATTCATTGTAGAGACATATAGAATAATAAGACTAATTTATTTTTTGAGATGAGAAAGTTTTTGAATAATAATTTATATGATCGTGCTATATGTTATATGGATAAGATAAAACTAAAGATAAAAACATAAACAATAATTTCAAGAAATAAATAAAATATATAAAGAAATAATTTGATTTCTTTTGTAATAATGGATGATACAATTAGATAAGCAAGGAAAAATAAAATATAAATTGTGAAACAAAAAAAAATTGTAAGACTTATAGTTAGAATTATGATAAAAGAAGTAGTACATATACACATAACTCAAATTATAGTAAAAACTTAATTATAAAGGAAGAATACTAAAATAAAAATAAAAATACTTCAAGCAATAGCGTAAAAATGTATATACTAATTAAATTTCTCATGTAGGAAATTTTAGTTAATAAATAAAACTCATTATTTCATAATTAAAAATATAAAGATACTATTAGGATATTATACATAAGATAAGCATATTATATATATAACATAAATTAATAATTAATAAAAACATTGGCAAGCTTTTTATTAAAATAATAAAAGACTTATCTCTTTATACTTTTGATGAATTTAAAATTATAATTTAAAAAAATTACATTATTTAAATTTTTAGTAACCTACAAATAAGAAAACTAATAATATATTACAGTAGAAAAGAATATACGAAAAGAGAGGGATAAAGATAATTTTATAATATTTATATTTTGAATTAATTAAAAAATAAAAGATAAATAAATAACACTCAAAAAAATTATTGATAAATTTAGACCATTGAAGAATTTTGAACAGTATAACATAAATATAAAAAATAAAAATATTTTTAAAGTAAGAAAATATATATCTATGTTATATTTAAAGATAAGTAGTATCAAAATATTAAGTCAATTGACAAGTTAATAAAAGTCACATTAGTAAATGTATAGTACCAAGTACTTGCTAATTTAAGAAAGAATAAATAAAAAATAAATAATTTATTTGATTACTATATAATGTGTATCTTTTAATTTTATATAGATTTTATTATGTTTGCGCACACTATATTAAATAATAAAATAACAACTAAAATTTATTAAACTAATATAATATAATAGATCATAATTCTATAAGATTAATATTCTATTAAATTGTGCTTTAAATTCTAACACTAGTATAGTTCTAAAAACACACATTCAAACTAATGTGAGGTAGAATATGCTCGGTGAAATATCCTTTTTCTGCTCCCGCTAACAAAGTAAAGCTGACTGTAAGTCCACCAAGTGTTCCCAGTGGTACAAGTACATCTACAGTTACCCCGTCTCAGCCAGTGCTACTGCAACTCCTCATCTCCAATTCTGCACATCAACACTGATTTCGTCCTCTCTTCCTATTCAGGTGAGTCACAATTGTTCCCCTCTTTACCCCTACTCACATTTTCCAAATTACATCTCCTTTTTGTGTTAATTTCCAAAAATTGGAGTTCCTCTTAATTTGTTACTTGCTGCTGATCGCTGTGCCTGTTGATTCTCGGGGTGGGGGATGGAGTTGGGGTTTTAGAGCTGATTATCTATTTAAGTAAATTGGAGATCTCTATTTTGATTTGTAATATATGTTAAGATGGTTTCCTAGTGGAACATTAATTGGTGTTGCTTGAATTGAAATGGCTGGCTAGACGCCAAATCATGAAATGAGTGCAAAATAATTCTCCTATTTATTTTGTAACTGCAAGTATTATCCGGTAGTATTGAGTTTTTTCTGTGAATATGCCATTGGAAAATCTTTCTCGGTTCTGCAATGAATTAAAAATGTACTAAAATGTTTCTCTTTAGTGTAGTGTACATGGTCTTTGGGTATTTTTCACTTGTTGTCAATTGTTATTACTATTATTTTTTGATAACCAAGAATCCCGAGTTGCTGACAACCCCAATTAGCCCACATGTTTGAAATTCAGGAGAGTAGGCCCTGTCCCTCTACTCTGCTCCCACTTAAATTCCAGGCTTTGCATCAGAGGAAGTTTTTGTTGAAGTGTGTGACTATCTCATTTAAGATTTTAAGCTATTAGAGAGAATACACGTTTAATTACTTAATTGTCTTTAACACACCCCCTCACATGCGGGCTTTATTCATTTTCCTGAGCTAAACACGTGAAAATTCTTTGTAATAATAGGTGGCGGCGAGACTTGAACCCATGACCTATCCGCCGTTATACCATGTTAAAGTGTGTGACCTCTATCTAAAAGTTGAAGCTATTAAAGAGAACTCACTTTTAATTACTTAATTATGTTTTCAACAGTTTCAAACTGAACGTTAATCCAAATTTAAAGAATAGGACAACAGTTACTGCACTTGATCATAGTCAAAAAGACGTAAAAGATATTCTTGACAAATTCTTTCTTACTACCTCTTTTCATCTGAGTTACTTTTTTGCCCCTCTTGCTTTGCCTTTCAGGAGTCCGTCCAGCTTGGCCTAGATGGACCAGGTAAATGAGTTCTCATCTGTATTATTAATTTCTTTTTGTTTTACCTGATGCTTATTTGAATAGTGATATTGGGGGTAATTGCAGTATGAAAAAGTCGAAAAAATTGGTGAAGGAACTTATGGTGTAGTATACAAAGCTCGTGATCGTGTAACAAATGAAACTATTGCACTGAAGAAAATTCGGCTGGAGCAGGAAGATGAGGGTGTGCCGAGCACGGCTATAAGAGAGATCTCCCTCTTGAAAGAGATGCAGCATGTAAACGTCGTGAGGTATACTGTAGAGATATGGTCTTTGTATACTACTCATGAAATGATTACATATGGATGTGATTGCAGTGAGAGTGATTGAGGCTGTATTTTCTATTTCCTGTGGTTATTCGATATATGTAATGTAGATTATATGGTTTATGCATACTTCTAATTCCCCTCCATATCAGTTCACGCAGGGCCTTTGCTATTAGAGTATCTTGGCAACAGTAAACTATTAATTTGCTCTCTACCGTTGTCCATCTTCCTTTTACTCCTTGTTCCGCTGTAGAAGAATCATTTTTGAGTATCAAGCTTCTGAAATTCTACTATATCGAGTCCATATGTGGAAGATGCTTTTCCTTCTACCCTGGGGATTGGGGCAGGATTTAACTGAACATATTTACTTCTTTGGAGGCTTCTCATGAGATGTACCAGTTCTTACTGTGGAAAACTCGACCCCTTTATATTCTGCGCTTCTTCAAGTGTATTTGGGATGCATAAGGGCTGTTACCGTTATGGATATAGACCTATATTTTGATACATCTTGTAGTAGGGATGATAAAACCATATCATTACTTAGATTCTGGATAATTGGAAACTTCAACAACTAAACGTTTTTTACTATAAAAGTTATGCATCTATGTAATGCAAGCTTGTTTCCATATATATATGCGTGTTAGATTGCACCCAAGGTTGTGATCAATGAAGTGGATTGAGAACCAGGAGGTCTCGAGTTCAAATCTCTGCGGAAGCAAAAAATACTAGGTGATTTCTTCCCATCTGTCCAAGCCTTGATGGATAGAGTTACCCGGTACTTGTGCTGGTGGGAGATAGCATCTACCCCGTGAAATTAGTCGAGTGCGGGCAATCTGGCTTGGACACTATGGTTATATATATATATATATAGAGAGAGAGAGATATTTAGGGTTGTGCAATAATTTGTAACTTTTGCTGGAGGTGGAATGGTTAGAGACAATTGTAATTTAAGGAACCTATTAATCATTCCTTGGTTTGAAAGTATAGAGTTCTTTTAGAACTATTTAAGCTCATAGTAGCTAGAAGATGAGACCACCCCAAGGGTGTGGCCTAGTGGTCAATGAAGTGGGGTAAGAACCATGGTCTTAGGTTCACATCCCAGTGGAGGCGAAAACACTAGGTGATTTCTTCCCATATGTCAAAGTCTTGGTAGAAAAAGTTACCTAGTACCTGTTGTTGGAGGGAGGTAGCTGATATCCTGTGGAATTAGTCGAGGTGCGCGCAAGCTGGCCCGGGCATAAAAAAAAGTAGCCAAAATTCGAGACATCTTCTGAACTTCCCATCTATTGTTTGTATGAGCTAGCTGGGGGACCTACTTATTGACTAGTGGGGGCGTGAGCACCCATTGTTTTTTACCCAAGCACTAGGTTTTATATAAGGAACTAGTATTAACATACAAATAGATTGACCAAGCACATGACTAGCACTCACAACTGAAAGTTCTAGGTTTGCCACTGGATTTAGGGGATGACGAATTCGACTTCTAAATCTGCACACACATCAGATAGCCACACCTATGTCCATGTAACAAAAATACTCACAGCTGGTGAGGGGTGATCACTCCTTTAGCCACTCCTCGGACATGTGCACTCACAAAATCTAAAGCACAAGTAGCATGGAAGGAGCTTGCGAGTTAGTAAGGTTGAAACCTTGAGCAAAAGATAGGCAGCGTATATTGATGCTAACCTTTGAACGACTATGGTGCTATGGTCGTCATCCAGGAGGACTCAATTGTGTTTGACGGCAACACGAGATGATGTGAATCTCACATGGATGAGCATCTTGGATGCAAGGAAGTGTGCATTCTTTTCCCAAATTTGTTTTAGACATGATCATGGGCACTGAATTATACTGAAAAGACCTAATATAGAGTTGGTTGGTTTGTGTTCAATGGGATCATGAGTATAGACTGAATAATTGTGTCATTACAATATGTAGAGTTTGCCAATGACATTTGCAATGTGTGAGGTGCGCATGTAGTATTATATGAAGAGATTTGCGTCCTTATGGGGTTAGTGAGTTCAGGAGGGCTGCTTTCTTTTTTCTTTTTTTTTGGCTGATCGAGTCAAAAGGAATTGAAGACTAGAGAGCAGATCCTAACATGTACATATTTGTAACTTGGATGCCAGTATCGAAATTTTCTTTTATCGATGGGAAAGCTACTTTTGAATTTTGTAAGAAGGTTTTCTTCTTATCTGGTTACAGGTTGCAAGATGTGGTGCACAGTGAGAAGCGATTATATCTAGTCTTTGAATATCTCGACTTGGATTTGAAGAAGCATATGGATTCATGTCCAGAGTTCTCTAAGGATCCACGTCTTGTAAAAGTGAGTAAAAACTGGATGATCATTTGGAGGTGTTCGCATTATGTGTTATCTGCTTGATGAATTGTGTAACTCTATTTAACATCTTTGTGGAAGAGGGAGGGAGAGGCACCCTGACCTTACATACTTAAATTTAAGATTGTTTGATTATGTGAATTGAGAAAGTATCACTATCTAATGATTTTTCCCAAGTTCCCAGGCTTCTTGTTCACAGTCATCAATTAAGCAATCTCTCCTATTCTGCAGATGTTTTTGTATCAAATAGTCCGTGGTATTGCTTATTGTCATTCTCATAGAGTTCTTCACCGAGATCTGAAGCCTCAGAACTTGCTGATAGATAAGCGTACGAATGCTTTAAAGCTTGCAGACTTTGGATTGGCTAGAGCTTTTGGTATTCCTGTTAGAACTTTCACTCATGAGGTATACACATAGTGTTTAGCTCTCTGAAACTCTCATTGTGCCTTCTCTTAAATTTTCACTGTTGTCTAATATTCCGTAGGAGTTAGGACAGACGAGAAAAAAGTTATGAGCTGTAAGCATAAACTTTTCTTACATCTAATGTCTTTCTTCAAGATCTGATACATCTATACGAGCAATTTTTTCTCTTCAGAGTTTTCTTTACTTGTTATAGCTTAAGTTGTCTGTTAGTTGATAAAGATAAAGAGCTTGATCAGGGGTGTGTCCCCAATCATTTAAGATAGACTCTTTTATCTTTTGTACTTCCTGCTCTAACCCATCATTAATTGGACCAAGGATATCTATCTAACTGTTGTTTAATTGGCTCTTTAATAGTTAAATTTTTTGGTTCAGGTGGTGACCTTATGGTACAGGGCACCAGAAATACTGCTAGGAGCACGCAACTACTCTACTCCTGTTGATGTTTGGTCAGTTGGCTGCATATTTGCTGAGATGGTGAACCAGCGGCCCTTGTTTCCGGGTGACTCCGAGATTGACGAACTTTTCAAGATTTTCAGGTTTTAATATACATAACAAACTTTTTTGTTACTTTCTTAGAAAAAGTTTTCATTACCAATTCTTACTGATAAGAAAAATATGCATCACTACTTCTTTCATGAAAGCATTATTTCTTATGAAAAGAACATATCCAAAAATACTTTGAGAATGGAAGTGTTCTCCTTGTCTAAAAATTCCCTTCTCATCCTTGTAACGACCCTTCTTAGAAAAAAAATAGGCATGGAACATCCTTCTGGCCTCTGTTATGCATCACGATCAAAATAATTAGGACTCAAAAAGCAGGCAAAATGTAGGGTGCATGCGCAAGACTCATGGTTCAGAATACCGACTGTCGGATGGCCTGTGATGTCAATTTCCTCATGCTGATATGCGTATCAAATAATTTATTCTATTAACTTTCCATATCAATTTTTTATATTCTATTTACTTACCCTTCTAGGGGGGTTAAGGAGGTTCATATATTGGTCCTTGTAAAAGAAAAAGAAGGTTCATATATTGGCTTCATGAAGTTTATGACCAAAATGTCAGTGTTAACACGTTCTATATTAATTTCATCAAACTGTATAAAGCAAATGCTAGACTGAGGTTTCTTGAATCAAGGAATGTCAGCATTTTATTTCCTTGTGCTTCATGATTGTTGAATGTTTCCAATGATGTCATGATTCTCTACTTTTTCCGTCTATGAAGAGTAATGGGTACTCCAAATGAGGATACATGGCCTGGAGTGACTTCTCTGCCTGATTTCAAATCTGCTTTCCCAAAATGGCCACCTAAGGTAATTTACGTTTCTCTATGGTTTCTTTCCTAACAATTTGACTCCTGCTAGACTGAGGATAACACCGTACAGATTATTTAAATGGTACCCTTTGAACTTGCAGGACTTGGCAACTGTAGTCCCAAATCTTGATGCACCAGGGCTTGATCTCATTGGTGTAAGTTACATTACAAATGATATCTGTATCTTATGAGCATGGAAGTTAATAATGTTTTGAATGAAGCTCCAGCTTTGGCGATTGATTCCTAATGAGAAAGATATTTTAGTGAAAGACATAAAAAGCATCTACAATTAACTGCTATGTGAATCTCTGCCCGTGAAATTGCAACATCAGTGGACAGTTGAAGGACATTGAACCATTAACAGCAGCAAAAGACTGACAATTAGTTTTCTTAAAGAAAAAGGGTGTTCCAATTGTTGTGCTTGTGTTACATGTTTTTCTTTTTAATTGGTTCATGATCTGCATTCTTATACTTTTTTCAGTCTCTTTAGTCTATGCCTCTTTGTTTCCTTTCTTTGCGTGTCTCTTTTCTTTTCCTTCTGATTTGCCCTTTTTATTTGGAGGACGTCGGGAGGTGGATTGTTATGATGCTGTTTGTTTCTATGCGCATTAGAAATTTTCATGTTTTCAATTCAATTAATTACTTCGGAATTTCTCTTTTCATTAGGATTATGAGTAGGTCTTTACGTGTGGACAATGAGTAGTGTTTGATGACCAGATGATATGATATGATATTTTAGACTTCAATCTATTGCGCTGATCTATGTGGCCCAATTACTCAATGTCCTGGCTTATTGATGTTTCAGAAAATGCTTTGCCCGGATCCCAGCAAGAGAATCACTGCCCGGAGCGCCCTTGAGCATGACTACTTCAAAGATATTGGTTTTGTTCCGTGATTCTTTGTACCTTCATCCTGAGTGTTGATGTATATTTGGGTGTGTTATCTACAAGGTTTTGTTCTTAATTTGTGCAATCTTTAGGCTTTCCATTCCTTTTGTTTTTTCTCTTCTAATTATATTTTCCTCCAAAGCGATCCAGTCCTTATTAGAATGGTCCTGGCACAGCCTTCATGATTTTCTTGTTCCAGTTTCGGTGTACCATGGACATGTTGAAGCATAGTTTCAGTGCAATTTCCTTTTAGTTGTATTTTGTGGTTCTGGATACTGTTTTGTCTATAGTTCTCTCTGGGTTTAAATTGACTTTATTAACTGGAGTCTTTGGTTTTCCCAAAGCGTCATTCCTGAGAATGCAAGCTAATATTGCTCAAGCGCACTCTCACAATTAGGGTAGGAGGTCGTTATCAAATATAATTACTCAACGTATCACCGATCCACCAAGAAGAAATACTAAGGAATTGAGGATTGAGTAATGAGGAGATCACTCTATGACTAAGCCGAACGCTTGCTTCTGGATTGATTAACTAGTAATTAGATGCAACTAAGAAAAAGAAACACTTAATTACTAAAAGCAAATGAGTAACAAGGATCAATTAACGATAACTTAATGACAAAAAATCAATTTATGATAAAAGAGGCACTAGGATTCTAAATATGTCCAAATTGGAGTATGCAAAAAACGGAAGAAGCAGCAGAGAAAACTTCACTGAAACCTTAACCAAGTATTAGTTGTCCAGATGAACACAAACTTGGGTGAGCACCAAAAATGGAAGACCTTGCTGGTTCGTAACAATGATTAGTGTCATCTGCATGTTCCAAGTCCAAGAAAACAAAGGAAAGACTTTCTTACACTAACTTATTGCATTAGTTCTGCAAGCAGTTATTAATGGATTTCTATATGCCAAAAACAACAAAAAACCCAGCTTAATTCCATACATGGATCTGGGGAGGGTAGTGAATATGCAATCTTACCCCTACCTTATAAAGGTAGAGAGACTGTTTCCGACAGATCTATATGCCAAAAACATTACGGAAAAACTATTTCTCCTGCATAGCTTCAAATAGTAAGTGTGTAAAGCTAAAAGCAACTTGCAACATAAAATTTGCTTTCAAAACTCTTAAGTAAAATGAGTAGAAAAGGGGGAGTACAAAAATTAGTTATACATTGTGAATAAACAAAAATGGCAAAATCAGCAGTACATCCTCCATTAAGATCTACAAAAATGCACTAATGTATAAAGAAAGAAATCAAATGTAACAACAAATTCACGAGATAAGGGGTAGCTCACTTGGTGAGTGAGCTCTCTGCCTACCACATTTGAGGTGGAGGGTTCAAACCCCATCAATAGTGTAGCATGCCCGCCTTAAAAATATCACATTTCTATGCACCTCACAAATTGACAGGCAAATCCAGGAATCTACAGGGAAATATACATTGTTCGCAAGTTATTTTTAAAAGTTGCTATCTCATTGACCTCTGCGATGGGTTCATGCAGCATTGGTTATGCTCATCTCCTCAAGAACCCCATTGCCTGGTAGACATTATTGACAGTAACATCGGCTACATCTGCTGCTTTTCTGGCTCCCTCTGCCAAGACTCCATCCAAGTAACTCGTGTCGGATACAATTTCCTCATAGCGTGCCTGAAAAGTACAAACCAAAAGGAATTATGCAGAAGTGCCTTTGAAGGAATAAAACATTGGAAGACACTAGGCTTGCAATCATTGACTTCCGATTGTACGATGAGAATCAGAGACAAGAAGATGCCGTTCTCTGAGCTTGAACTTATTCCGTTTTAAACAGAAATTTAAACTGCAAGAAAACCGAACAAAAAGAATTTCACAGAAAATTAAAAGAAAGAGGTTGAGGAAGAACTATAATCCTATATTTGAAAGAGAAGTGGATTGAAATAAAAAAGATGCTCGAGAGGAAAATGAAGAGTTAGAACACAATAGGGTTGGATTTTCACCAGTTGATACCGAGATGCAAAATACTAGCAAGGTATATTGTGAAAAAAAGGATAGCAGCAAATTCAAACATAAAAATAGATGCAAACACATGCATGCCTCCAAAGCTTGGAATCTATGAAAATATGTCCACCAGAGGCCTTCCATTACATTTTCTAGATCATAGAAGCAAGTCAAAAATGAAGCACAAGCTGAAGTCAAACAAGTTTTTAAAAGCCACCCGCAACTTGAACAGTTTTCCCATAAATGTTCCAGTTATTCACCTAATTCATGAGGCTGCAACAACTGAACTCTTCGTAGCTCCTTACCCACTGATAGATGGATACTTATAAGTAGATAACTTTCATTAAATAAAGTAATGGTTAACAATAGGATAAAATTTATCTTCCAAGGATCATGAAGCACAGTCCAGATTTCTTTTTCCTTCCAGGAAATGGATACTTGAGACTAATCATAAGAATAACTATTTTTTTTTTGAACATTCAACCATGGACAGCATACACCAGTCTGAAAGGAAAGCAAAATTAGAGCTTTATGCACACTTTCGCCTACAAGACCAACAGCACAGAAAGAGGTCTCTAACTAGAGCAAGAGAGTGCAACAGATATGGAACAACCATCACATTAGCAAATAAATGACCAGTAGGCCTCCAAGTGTTCATTTTGGCTGTCTTGCTATAAAGAAAAGTCCTCAAGTTAGAATTTGGCAGATTGACAAAATTGAACTTTCACTCAAATATACAAGTAGCTCAGTAGGCATCAGATGCGAAAGAAGAACCTGGATAGGGTGTAGATGATCAACTAAAGCATCTGTAAGCACGAGTTTAAACGTTCCCCAATTCATATCTCTGCATTCTTCTGCAACCTCCTGTGGCATCAAGTCATTGAGAATTAACTTCTCCAATATTGCTTGGACAATGTAAAGACAATGGAACCAATTAAGCACCCCTCAAAATCAACCACTCAAAAGAAGAAGAAAAAAAAGAAATTTAGCTATTTTATATGACACACTTTGTCAGACCTTTAATGTGAAGTTTATTGAGTTGCATGTTATATTGATAGTAAAAAAAGGCAGTCCGGTGCAACAAACATCCTGTGTTCATGCAGGATTCAGAGAAGGGCCGGCATATCAAGAGGGTGTTATTTATGTAGCTTACGACGCAAAAATCAGTGGTTGATTCCATGGTTTGAACCCGTTAGCTATAGGTCACACAAAAACAACTTTACCATTGCTCCAAGGCTCCCCTTCATTAAACGTCAACCCGGTGCCAAATGACCAACTCTAGGCAAGCGAGAGGGTGTTAGAATGTCCTACATTGGTTAAGATAACCCGTTCCTGTCTCTTCATATGGTTTTGAGCAATTATCACTTTAAGTGCTAGTTTTAAGCTTGAGTTAGGCCCAATGTGTGTGTTCTTAGTATACATAAGCTATAGAATAGGAAGGAACACAAAAAATACATAATTACAGATGAACAAATCTTCCTAATGGATCTTAACTAATCCTTAGCAATAATGAATTTCCCCAATTGATGTTACAATTTATTTACAATATTCTTTAGCATATTCTTAAAAGTTCAAAAGCCAGTTTAAAGAGAGCACCAACTTATGATGTTGATTTAAATTGTCAAATAAATTTAAGTTCTTAATAATGTTGAAAGTTTTTCAAACATTCAAACATAAAAATTGTGTCCTTAAATTAGGATATAACTAAAAAAAAAAGTGCAGCTGATACACTAAGCTCCCGCTATGCACGGGGTCCTGGGAAGGATATAACTAATACAAATTTTAAAATTCCAATATCCAATTAATTTAGTATACTAAAAAAATTGTATCGACTCTCTCAACTGTAAATGGCACCAAGGAATTGGCTTGATTTCCTAATTCTTTGGGTTGTAGTTAACAGCACAAGGAACTGTAATATGAGTGAGAAGAACCATAGAAAATATATTGAGCAAAAGTAGTACATTTACATGATAAAGTCAACCTGCCACCCATAAAAGAATAGGCATACATAATACTGGTGAAACGAAAGGATAATGTACATAAATTAATAGCATTAGATATGAAGACATTCACCTGCTTGGTCTTGCCTGTAACTAGCTGATAAATAGCAAGAAGATTGTTACATTCAGGTCTTTCCGGATTGTCAAACTCCATGCTGTATATTGGCAAATAAAACAACAGAAAAAATTATAACAGACCACAAGAAAGTAAAGCCATTGAGACAAATATTTATGCCAAAGGACGTATGTCACATGCCTTGTCAAGGTCTAGAAGAAAATTAAAGTCTCGACGGAGAAAATAAAATAAAATTCTACAAGCCTCCGCACCAGAAGTGATTAGATGCTTACCCAGGAAATGAATCAGTCTTGCACCGTTTTATTTTATTTGCTATTACCTATGAAAAGAACAAAAATTCCCACATTAAGCATGAAACAGGTTTAACGTCAATACATGATAATTACCCCAGCCAAGCTTTATTTCGATATCACAAGGTCATCACCACTAAAGATTTATTAAACATGCATACAACTCCACACCTAGAACCCTACTCCAACAGAAAACTTTTTCTTTTGACAAGATAAACTATCCTACTCCAGCAAAACACGTATTTTGACATGATACAAGTATTGAATAAGAATTTAAACTGTAATTGTTACAACAACAACAACAAAAAAAAAAAAAAAAAAAACCCAGTTTAATCCCATAAGTGGGGTCTGGGGAGGGTAGTGTGTACGTAGACCTTACCCCCTACACTATAAAGGTAGAGAGAATGTTTCCGATAGACCCTCGGCTCAAGGAACAGTAAAAAAATAAAGCAACAAGCAATAGCGGCAGCAATGTAATAGGATAATGGAAGCGAATTACACAACAAGTAATAAAAAACCAGGAATAAGAGGAATAAGAGAATACAAGAATTGTACTAGTACTAATGGTAAGCCTAGGAGAAACTCACAACTACTTGTCAACCTGCCACCTTAATCCTCGACCTCCACACCTTCCTATCGTGGGTCATGTCCTCGGTAAGGTGAAGCTTAAACTGTAATTGTTAATCTAAAAGAATTGACATGAGATTATTGGTTTTTTCTTAAAAAAGAGATCATTGTTTTAATTTTGATTTCTTAAGGTCAAACTAGAAGATATAGTGTGGTGAGATGAAAGAAAGTGTTGTTTAACTTTTTACCGTGCATAAATGTGGTTAAGTTTCCTTTTTAGGAAATAGATGTTAATTTGGGATAAAGCTGGACATTCAACTAAAGAGAAATAATCCCAATAAGGTCACATGTGGATGTCAACTCTTAGTCCAATTGCTTCAACTGTTAATAAAGCCACTACCATCGCAGTGAGCATCTAGTACCTCTGCATGCCCAAGGCCGGACACCTGGAGCAACATAATGCGTGCGCGTAATAATGGTTAAATCAAGAATAAGGATGACTTTGACTTTGATACCATGTTTAGAAAAATGAACCTTGAACGCAACGCAACTCCAACAGCTAACTGTTTAGGTTGAGTTAGACCAAGGTCCATCTTTCTTGACACTAGACCCTGAAATGCACCATTGCTCTTGAGTCTTGACATTCTTTTACTAATTGTAACTTTTCAGATATTTTTATCAAAAACCAATAAATGGACATGGTCTTGACATTCTTTTACTAATAGTAACTTTCAGATATTTTTATCAAAGACCAATAAATGGACATGGATATGTGGAGTAAGCCAAATATAAACAGAGAGGAAAAGAGAGTAAAAAAGTATTTATGATGAACTTAGACATGGAATTGCAGATTCCAAAGTCTAGAAGTTGTGTATAAGTCTTTTTCTCTTTCCTTCTTACAATAACACATTCAGAATATGACTAGCCAATTCAAGCTTTTTATCATGTTAAAATGCATAAACCCACATTCCAAAAGTGATATACATAACAGATGCTAATAGATGCCCAAAAACAACTAATTTTACTTACATCTTTTGAATCTAGCAAATTGATTCTCGACTGATCAGATGGTGCTGACTTCGACATCTGTCCAACGAACTCCATTAGAAAAATATATTGGAACGAAGCACGAATTTATTAAAGAAACTGAAACAAAAGGCTTTAGGCTGCAACAATTGCAAGACGAAGAGCACTATTTTTAGAAGGATCCGTGCAGAAGAAAAGAAGAAGAAAATGAAACAAACAAAAGCTGCTTGAACTTAAGAGATTTCAAACCTTGGAAAGACCATCAGTAAGGGACATGATTCGAGCCCCAGCGGGTGGAATAAGGGGTTCAGGAACCTACATTGACAAAAGCACACTGATAAGCATTCTTCACCTATACAAATAGCATGTACAGAAGTGAAGGGTATCAACCAGGCTTCAGTTGAGAATCCACCTTGAAGATTGAACCGCCTCTCCTGTTACAGAGAAAAAACAAAGTGATTTTCTTTTGACAAGTTGAAATATAATCAACTATTGCCTAATCAACCAAGAAAAGGAGGGGCACGAAAAAGTCAAACAAGATGGCGAGTATCCAAATATATGTATTTAGAGCATAACATGACTGCCTTATGACTTACCCTCCCAGTTTCTTCCACTTCCTTCCTCCATATAAATAGTTAACGCGCTCTGCCAGCTCTCGTGTCAACTCCAGGTGTTGCTTCTGATCCTCTCCAACAGGGACAAAATCAGACTGCCGAAGGATACTTTGATACATCAGATCCACAGATATTCACACACGCTTTCAAGATTAGAGTTGGCGGAAAATTGTGCTGGGAACTGCAGTGGCATTTGAGCAATCTTCCCAAGAATACCTCAAGATATAATGGTAATCAAAATACTGAATGCAACAAGTCAAGCTTCTTGTTCATAAAAAATAAATTCGAGAAATTTTAACTAGGGTTAGTGAAGTATGGAGCTGGAAACCACCTGGTACAGAAGAATATCAGCAGCCATTAGCACAGGATAGGTTAGAAGGGCAACACCCACATTTTCATCCCCCTGCATAGGGAAATAAATATAAAAACGCCTGGTAGAGACACTGAAAAAACAGTCTGGTATAAGAAAGAGCCAAAGGTTTAAGTGTGAAAGCAAAGAGTTATGATGTTTCTGTAACAGATGGGGATAAACCAGCAACCAGAGTCTGGATTTTTATGTCATTCCGGCAAAAAGGTTTAGAAGAATTCACCTAAATAGTCGTCTATCCAACTGCTTAAACTAAAAATAGCCGACGGATGTATAATATTTGCACAGTTCATGCATAATGTGTGTATAAACATGTATAATCAGTGTATAATCTATGTATATCGGCTAGGGAAAAACATTGTATCCGGCCGGCTATTTGTGCAAAAATCCCAAAGGTTTATTCCATTTTCTTGGTTCCGATTTCAAGCATTAATTATATGGACCAGATATTTCAGCAATTGCAAGAAGTCTTAATGTGAGAAATGAGAAAAGTGAGAATCCCAAAGCAGACATACATGTTTCTGCTGGAGATAGGGGGTCCAAAGGTATACCCATTAAAAGCATGCTAGTTAATAATATTTCAAAGCATGCTTGTTAATAATATCTTCAAGCATTCATGCTCTAAGGGGTAAATTTGGCCTATCAATACAGTTGAGATCTTCACATCATATTATAAGCTCTTCTGTTGCCCGGCAAAGACAACTTAACATTTATTCCATATTCATAAGAGATGTTACCATCAAAATGATATTTGTTTAATGTCGTTTATAGAAACAGAAAAAATATCAAACCTGATCTTGACTACTAACTGCATAAAATAGAAGAAACTGATCTATAAAATAGAAAGGAGATCAGGTAACTAAAATAAGTGTGTAAAGAACAAGATTTTATGAGGCACTAAAGGTTGTAAGTTCAAGAGGCAAGCAGCAAATTCATGTTGAGCAACAGTGTAGTTCTTCGGACAAAGCAGGCATCATGTTCACATGAATACATTTATGTGGAGCCTAATGACATCAATGGCACTTGTAAATATAGTCAAAGAAAGATCAACGAATTATCTTTTGCCAATCATAGAAGTTCTGCCCAGTTTGTGTATTTAAACTTGATAGCAAATCTACCTACTATTATTATTTATCCAAAACATTCTCTGGTTGAGTTCATACTTCTGAATTATTGCACCTCTAAAGTGTAGTTCAATATCCACTTTTTACATATGCAGCATCAAATCACAGTTTACAGATGATATGGTTGAAATAAAACTCCTCCAAAGATTTGGTGAATTAAATCTGTATAAACTGTTAAATCCTAAAAAGCAGAAATTAAGGTATTGAAAGATCGACAGGCAATGGAGAGAGGGCTGCATACAGCAACGACGCACCGCCTTCCGTGATTTCTCTTTAAATTGAATCATCCTGTTGAGCCAACCAATAGGTGTTGCAGAACTCAAAAGCCACATCAACTCTACATGAGCACGGACATGAGACTGCACAAAGACTGAAGCCTGGAAGCGAAGTTGCAATAATCACAATGCAAGGGATAGGCCACAATGTAATATATATGTTAGAGAAAATAAAGAGCAGACCTTAGAAGGATCCACACCACATGCTAAATAAATAGCAGCTGTATCCCTTGTTGACCTTAGCAATTGCTGTGCGTCAAATGGCAAAGTTATCTGGAAAAATCTGAAACAATATTACCTTCACCAGCTTTTATTTATTTCCTTATCCTCACACGCAGTGGTAGGGGGCACAGCCAGGAATTTGGGGCTAGATTTTTCATACGTGCATAAGCAAGTGAATGGGGTATCAGCATGGCATAATGTTCTCAGTTGGAGCACTAAAAACAAACAGGGCCATTTACTCTTATTTTCAACTAGTCACAAGTCCTACTCAATTGGAAGAAGAAAAATTTATTAGTCCTACCATAGTTTCATACTTATGGTCCGGTGCATCTGCACGACCAAACGATCTCAAGCGAACTTCTCCCATTTTATCTTCAATATGTGCTACTTGCACCTTCTGCCGAATGCGTCCATTTTTAATCTTATCAAATCGTTTGTGACAGCAAATCCATCTTACCATCCACATTTCTTCAACACTCATTTTGTGGATATGTTGGACTTAGCAGTCCAATATTCACTATATATAACATAGCTGGTCTTGTAGCTCTTCTATAGAACTTACCTTTTCCTCTGGTAGGCATCATTTTATCACATAACAATACTGTAACACTTCTCCATTTCAACCATCCAATTTTAATCCTATGAGTAACATCTTCATCTATTATTTCATTCTCTTGAAACAAGCCTAGATATCTAAATTGTTTGCATTTTGGCACCGCAATCCCATGTACTCTCACCTCAACTTCGCTTTTCTCATGCTGACTAAACTTGCAGTGCATGTACTCAGTTTTACTTCAACTTATCCTAAAATCTTTACTCTCTAAGGTGCTTCTCCATAGCTCAAGCTTTTGGTTGATACCCTCGCTAGTTTCATCAATTAGCACAATATTATAAGCAAAGCATACACCATGGGACCTTATCTTGAATTGTGTTGGTTAGCTCATCCATAACTAGGGTAAATAAGTAGGGCCCAATGCAGAACCCTGGTGTAAATCCACTGTTATGGGAAACTCCTCTGTATCTCCTACTATTGTTTTCATGCTAGTGAAGCTCCTTCATATGTGTCCTTTACGATATTCATATATTTAATATGAATTCCTTTCTTCTCCATCACCCACCAAAGGACCAGCCGCTGTGGTATTCGATCATATGCTTTCTCTAGGAAAAGGGAGGTCCCTACTAGGATTTGAGTTAATAAAGCCTGAGAATCTGGATTGCCCTTCAAAATCCTAGATGAACTGACTTCCAATTGTGAGTATCTGGACGATGATGAAAGCTCTAGGAACTTTACTTTTAAAACTTCTTTGGCAGAAATAAGGTTAGCAAATTAAGCAGATAATCACAATGATATTCCAAAACTAAGAGAGTACAAAGTAACTGATTAAATTTATATAAAGGAGAGTGAGTCATACAACTATTACTTGATAATGCAAGTTCATATATATCTTCCACAATATGTAAAACAGCACGAGAAAATTCCAAAGAAACAACATATGACTAGGGAATAGTCTGGCAAATTTGAACTATACCGCATGAAGGTCCACAATGAAGAAGAATGTCTCATATGTATCCTGAAAAGAGCAACGTCATCAGTGAAAGAGTAAGTCAAATCTAAATTGAAATTTCTGTAAATGAAAATATAACAATATTTCTCATACAAATAGAAAAAAGATTAGTAGCAAATCTGTTTTCTTTTACATGTAAAAATGATCGTAAATCTCTTAACACATCTTATATGCACAGCCGCTGTAATTTCCAATCAACTGAACTAGCATTAAGGGATTCAAGAATTTCTTTTAAAATATGCCATTCAATTGAGTATCCGAATAATCTGAAGGAAGAACCCAGACAAAAAGAGGAACCCATAGCAGGTATGTGTTATAACATCCACTGTCTTCTCATCAAACTGTGTCAGCAATTGGAATTCACCATTCCATCAAAAACCTGATTGAGGCAATGACATCCACACAAAATGCAGAGAAACCCAAAGAGATAGGCAGATATTTGATCTATAACGAGTTGATCAACGTGCTAGCGTGTCCGCTGGAAGCCCTACACATCGATTGTCAGACCTTGATAGCCAATCTACAGTAACATATTGCGGAAAAGATGTTGAAGAATGATGACTAAGAAGTGTGGATTCAACAAGGTTAATTTAACAGATTTCCCAGGCTGATACTGGCTCCATTGTGAAACAGATCTCATGTGGAAATGATAACCAAACTAGTCGTAGAAATTCGAATGTCTTAGATTGATGCTATATAAATTTCCATTACGGTGTAAATGAATTTGATTACACTGAGACAAATCCGCAAACTTTGTGAACACAAAAAGTTCTTGAGTAAAAGCTAAAGGTGGAAATCTCAAGCACCATTCAACAGGCTACATCATAGGAAGCACTTACACCTTCGCTTCAGATTGCAAAACAAAACATTAATAGGATATTAAGCAATTTTAAATAAGAAGCCAGCAATAAAATAAAGAAAAATTTAATTGCTTGGATTATGTTGTAGCTAAGTTAAAAATTCTTTGACACAGACTCTATGCCCATAGAAACTATAAGAAAAAGAAGCCAACCTGCAAGCGTATCCAGTTCTTTATGGCACCAAGATAATTTCCCAGATGTATCAATCCTGTAGGCTGAACACCGGAGACTATTCTCTTCCTGTTTAAAGAAAAGAATAACAAAAGTAAAACATTCTAATCATGAGAATCATATACTATCATAGTTATCTGAAGTTTCAAATATAACCAGCTAAGCGTGTAGCGTTACACATAAATGTGTTTACTTCAAAATCACTCACATGCCTCTTGGTACCATAAACCACAAGCAATATATTTCTCCATATCTTGGTGCATGCCCAACGACTACATAACTTCTTGATGAAGATGTTCATTCTTAGTACTTTTCATTTCCACGAGTTAAACTAGGTTTAAAATAGATTGAAAAAACAAACTTAACAGCCAAAAGCTTCAACTTCCCGAAGTACCGATATATGGAACCACATAATATGAGTATACAATGCAACAAGACCAAAAGTTAAATATAAGACATGTAAATCATACAAAACAATGTAAAAGTGCAAAAAAGTGTAATTATTACTCATGTAAGAAACCAGCTATAAGCATTGTGGAGCAGCATAACCATTAAAATTCAAAACCAATCACTGATTTTTGTGGATTAATATTATCTCTGGTTAAAAAGGCCAAAGACTATCCAAGAATTACTGTGAATAGTAAATGGAGGGGGGATTTTACTAGTTTACTAACAATGACAGGCACAAGTCAACTCAAAATCACCAAAAAGTAACAAAATTAACCTTAAGCTTTCCGGACAAGTTCCTCAAGATGGATAAACAAGTTATGTTGTCCAGGAAAAATGATCAAAGCACTAGCATCCAAGGGTGTGGCCTAGTGGTGAAGTCTCAGGCTCAAATCTCAGCATAGGAAAAAAAATACTAGTGATTTATTCCCACTACTGGCTTGATGGGCAGAGTTACCTGGTACATGTGATAGTGAGAGGTACAGGTATACCATAGAATAGTCAAGGTGCATGCAAGCTTACATTACATGGACACCACAATCATAAAAATGATTAAAGCACGGCTAATTTGAAAATTCACACATTAACCAAGAGCTGTAAAAATGGATCAACTAGCCCATTAATTAACAAGCTGTCAAATTGAAATCATCAAACAATGCAGAGAAATTTTCTTTTTTTTTCTTGTTCAGTAAATATTTCATCTTTCTGAGTTGCATTACACAAAGCAGCAAATCACAATCGAGAAGACTTTGATAAAAAGAGTTATAGTAGAAAAAATTGCGAGCTGCATTACTTTACAGGGCTTGAAGAAGACTCAGAATTAACAGGTTCAGAGACAGCTACACTGCAAAGGCACCGAAAATCTCGACCGGCTTGTAAATTATGTTGACGAATTAGCTGTGGTCTTCTCAAGTATCTACCTAAACTTAATCCGCGTGACCTGCTAAATATTGATAAAAACAGAGCTAAAATTGAAGATAGAGAATGGGGAAAAGGAAAATTAACAGTTAAACAGAGGAGAGAGAGATGAATACGTTGAAGAGGCGAAGCGAGGAGCAGAATAAGTGACCATACTGAAATGAAAGAGTAGAGAACGGCCCATTGCTGCTGCTTTTTTTGAGGTCTGCAAGTTGGAACGCTGTTTGGATGAGATGGTGATTATGGGGAAAGACAACATGAAAGAGGGAAGGGGATATACAAGTCACATTTGGCAGTCGCGAGGTCTAGTGTGATTTAAAGGCAAACAACCTAGTAGCCACTTAAACTTGCATCGATTTCTGTTCCAATTTAACACCTCTAACTCAGTAGAATGAAAAAGAATTAAAAAATTCACAAGTACCCACCCGACACCCTATCTCCCCACGAGTGCCCACCCGACACCCTATCTCCCCGTCCCTATTCCCTTTCCCTTTCTTTTTTTTTTTTCTTTATTTTCCCCCGACATCACGTGCCCTTTTGTTTCTCTTTTATTTTCTTTATATTTTCATCTCCATTAGAGGCTTTGAAGCTCTTCACTGTACAACAATGGTGCACCTATTCTCCATAAAAATACTTCAAATAAATCAATGAACTGACTTCCCAAACATCACAATATCTCCTAGACCTACTAACCTATGTCTCCTTCCCCATTAAAACTGCTGAAAATATACACAAAAACACAACATCCTTAGGAATCAAAATAGACTTCTATTTTTCTTTATTAAAAGCTTCATGGCAAAAATTTAAAATTGTATACAGGTAAAATCGGGGATAATGCATTCCCCTATTTCCCGATGAAGAAGACGGAAGAAGGACACGAATACACGAGGTTGAAATCGAGGCTGGGAGCCTTTCGTACCGAGACCCATAAAAGGTGAACAATGTACTCATCGTCGGGCGTGATAAAGTAACGGTCCCCAGACCCGAAACGAGCTCTAAGATTTCGAAAAATATGGCAAACGGTTACGCATGACTAACAGAGGGCTGTGATATCCGTACCTAACCGGATATCACGGTGCAGATCTCGTTCGATGTTGGTTACGGATAAGTAATTAACGAGAAAGAAATTTTTTTTACCCTTTTTAGGTTTGTACTAGGGACCTACTGTATAACGGGGAAGTTTTTCTTTCATAATACTCATTTTAACGCGCAAACCAAGACAATACAAATTTATTTTTCTGCTTTTTAACTATTGAAAAGTTCTACTTTATTTTATTTGTTCTTCAAGGGTCCGATCGAGGCTAAACTACTGTTCAACCTAAGTTCGAGCTGGGTCGTAACATTAAAATTGGTTTGATTATTCATTTTGTCTTTAACTCATTTATCTAATATTCTTGATTATTTGTGTTGAATCAATTCATATATCCTTAAAACCGCGTACAAATTCAATTGTTATCCATTTTAAGGATAAACAGCTAGGCGCCCATCGTGGGACTAAGGATAATAGTGGTGATTTGATACAAATCTCCATAACACACTCTATTTTACCCTTGTTCCTTAAAGTCTTAATTTCAAGTAAGTTTAAAAATGTCAAATTCTCAATCTGCCCACTTGAACGTTGATGCTGAGTCTGGCCATCACGGCGAAAACAACAATCTTGTGCCTAGCAACGAAGTACCTCTTACTGATCCCAACGGAATCCCAGTTGTCGATATGGTCGATCTAACTCACAGGTGGCCATCGACGTGAACCTGCCAACTGATCCCGAAAATAATGTTCGCTGGGGACCCCGTCCAACAGCTCGAGAAGCGCCCGAAGGCGAAGGCGATGAGGTGAGCCTGTGGTTAATCTTCAAAATGTTGCAGGCTCAACAGGCGGTGATAGCACAGCTACAAAATCAAAGCCACGCCCCTAGTAGAGTTGATCCCAAACAATCCCGAGAAAACATCCGAATAAATAAGAAGATCACCGAGAGACCGGGTGAAGTTGAGCTCGGGGTCAATCTCGAAATAATTAGAATGATTGAAGCATTAATGAAGCGGGTGGAGTCAGGTGAAAAGAAAATTGAGGCCAATGACAAAAAGGTGGAAACATACAATTTCAGGGTCAATCAAATCCCGGGAGCACCCTCGATATTAAAAGGGCCGGATTCCAAAAAGTTTATCCAGAAGCTTTCCCTCCGAGTGCGGCACAGAAGTCGATCCCAAAGAGATTCCGTACGCCCGATATCCCAAAATACAACGGAACTACGGATCCAAATGAGCATGTGACCTCCAATACATGCGCGATCAAAGGGAACGACTAAGAAGATGATAATATTGAGTCAGTGTTATTGAAAAAGTTTGGGGAAACTTTGTCCAAAGGAGCATATGATATGGTATCACAACTTACCCCCAAATTCCATTTGACTCGTTTGCTATGCTTGCAAATGCTTTCGTGAAGGCCCATGACGGGGCCATCAAGGTTGAGACTAGAAAGTCGGACCTTTTCAAAGGTTAAACAAAGAGACAACGAGATTCTCAGGGAATTCGTATCGAGGTTCCAGATGGAACGGAGACCTGCCTCAGGTCGCAGATGATTGGGCCGTTCAGGCATTTACTCAAGGACTTAACCCCCAAAGCTCCTTGGCTCCACAGCAGCTAAAAAAAAACTTGGTAGAGTACACGGCAGTAACTTGGACCGACGTTCACAACAGGTACCAGTCAAAGATTAGAGTTGAGGACGACCAACTCAGAGCTCCTTCTAGGTCTGTTTATCCCATCAGGGTCGACGACCTGTCTAAGAGAGCCGTTGATCATGAGCCAAGGCCGGTCCGGGATCGGTACCAACCATACAGCGCAGACCAAAGGGGGAATAAGTCCAGGCATCACCCCATAAGGAACGAAAAGAGAGGCGATCGAGGGCCTAGTAGCTGAGGTCTGATGAGCAAAAATGGTTTCGACAGGCCACTCGGGGTAGGGAAGCACCAAGATTATCAGAGTATAACTTCAACGTTTATGATGTCAGCATCGTATCAGCCATCGGGCGCATCAAGGAGACCAAGTGGCCCTGACCATTGCAATCCGACCCTAACCAAAGAGATACTAACTTGATGTGCAAGTATCACGACATTCATGGTCACAGGACCGAGGATTGACGACAATTGAGAGAAGTTGCTTGGTTGTTCAATAACGGGCACCTCTGATAATTTCTGAGTGATCGAGCCAAGAACCACTTCAGGAACAGGGATGTCAGCAAACAGGCCGAACAAGAGGAGCCTCAGCACGTCATCAAAATGATCATGGGAGGGGTCGATGTCCCTCAAGGGGCAATGATAAAGCGCACTAAAGTATTTATCACAAGGGAAAAACGCACCCGCAATTATATCGCGGAGGAAACCATTTTGTTCAGTAATGAGGATGCCAGGGCATCATGCAACCACACATTGATGCACTGGTAATATCCGTACTTAGTCAATAAATCTCGAGTTAAACGTGTGTTTATTGATCCAGGTAGCTCGACCAACATCTTCGGGTCGAGGGTCGTAGAGCAGATGGGGTTATAGGACCAAATAGTACCGGCGGTCCGGGTGTTGAACGGATTTAACATGACATGCGAAACCACTAAATGGGAGATAACCTGCCGGTGAACACTGCCGGGACGATCCAAGAGATAAAGTTCTACGTGATCGAAGGGGACATGAGGTACAATGCCCTATTCGAAAGGCCGTAGGTTAACAACATGAGGGCGGTACCCTCGACCTTGCACCAGGCGTTGAAATTCCAACACGTCGGGAGGAGTCAAGACGATCTACGGGGAGCAGCCGGCTGCAAAAAAGATGTTCGCAGTAGATGAGGTAATCTCGGTGCCCGCGGTTTCGACATCAAGGAATACGGAGTTGTCCAGAAAGGAAGAGATTAAATAGCAATCAATGATGCCTGTCTCGGTTGAATCGGAGGAACGAGGAATAGATGAGGAGGATGATTACAGGGTTTTGAGATCGTTCACAGCTCCTGATGATCGATGCGACGGTCGGGCATGAGATACTCAATTTTCTCGATGCCTATTCAGGGTACAACCAAATTCGGATGGACCCGTGTGATCAAGAAAAGACTTCTTTTATCGCTAAATTTGGCACCTACTATTATAATGTAATGCCATTCGGATTAAAGAACACATGTGCCACTTATCAACGCCTAATAAACCAGATGTTCGAAGAACAAATAGGGAAATTGATGGAAGTTTATATTGACGACATGTTAGTCAAGTCCCGGCGAGTAGAGGACTATTTAAAACATTTGCAGGAGACCTTCGACATACTGAAGAAATACAATATGAAGCTGAACCCCGAGAAGTGCGCATTCGGGGTCGGATTGGAAAAATTTCTTGAATTTATGGTATCCAATCGAGGGATCGAGATCAACCCGGATAAAATCAAAGCCATAGAGGACATCACCATAGTGGACAATGTCAAGACCGTTCAAAGGCTGACCGGGCAGATAGTCACCCTGGGCCGGTTTATATCGAGGTCCTCAAACAAAAGCCATCGATTCTTCTCATTGTTAAAGAAGAAGAATAACTTTTCCTGGACCCCAGAATGCCAGCAAGCTTTGGAAGAACTCAAACGGTACCTATCGAGTTCTCCCCTACTGTACACTCCGAAGTCGGACGAACAATTGTACCTTTACTTGGCGGTAAGTGGAATCTTAGTCCGGAAAGAGGAAGGTATGCAATTTTCTATTTACTATGTCAGTAGAACTCTAGGAGAGGACGAAACAAGGCATCCTCACCTGGAAAAATTGGCGCTCGCTTTACTAAGCGCCTCTAGAAAGCTAAAGTCGTACTTTCAATGCCATGCCATATGTGTCAAGACCTCTTACCTGCTGAGGAACACATGTAAAAACCCGAGCTCTTGGGCCGGTTGGCGAAATGGGTTGTCGAAATCAGTGGGTACGATGTCAAGTATTGACCCCGAACTGCCATAAAATCTCAGATTTTGACAGACTTCGTGGCCGACTTTACGCCGGCCTTAACGCCCGAAGTCGAAAGGGAATTACTGTTAACCTCGGGGACCACTTAGGGAATCTGGACCCTTTTCACAGATGGCGCTTCGAACGTGAAGGGGTTCTGGCTCGGCAAATTGGCTAAAAGCCCTGGGGCTGAAGTGATCAAAGCTAAGTGCGACTTGCTCCTCGTGGTAAGTCAAGTTAACGGGACGTTCGAAGTAAAAGAAGAACGGATGCGAATATACTTAGACAAATTACAGGTAACACTGCATCAATTCAGGGAATGGACCCTGCAACACGTACATCGAGATCAGAACATCGAAGCTGATGCTCTAGCTAACTTGGGTCGTCGGTCGATGCCGATGAATTCAGTTCAGGAACAGTAGTGCAGCTCATGAAGTCGGTGATAGAAGAAGGTCACGCGGAAGTAAACTCAACGAGTTTAACTTGGGACTAGAGGAACAAGTACATAGACTACTTGAAGACTGAAAATTTGCCCTCGGATCCCAAAGAATCGAGGGACCTGCGTACCAAGGCCGGCAGGTTTAGCTTGGTCGAAGCGGCGTTGTTAAGGAGAACCTTCGATGGCCCGCCGGCCAGATGTTTGGGACCGGGAGAGACTGAATACGCCTTGAGATAAGTTCACGAAGGCACTTATGAGAACCATTCGGGTGTAAAATCTTTGGTTCGAAAACTAATTAGGGCTGTCTATTATTGGACCGAAATGGAGAAAGATGTGAAGCACTTCGTACGGAAATGAGATGACTACTAGAGACACGCCCCGATGATCCATCAACCGGGAGACTCGGTTCTGTCCCCGTAGCCATTTATGAAGTTGGGAATGGACATCGCTGATCCCCTACCGTGAGCACCCGGTAAAGCTCAATTCATACTATTCATAACCGATTAGTTTTCCAAATGGGTCGAGGCTCAAGCATCCGAAAAGGTTCGGGAGAAAGAAGTTATTGACTTCATTTGGGACCATATAATATGTCACCGGCCAAGGTCGTTTGCAATAATGGAAAACAATTTGTCGGCAGCAAGGTAAACAAAATTTTCAAAGATCACAAGATCAAGAAGATACTATCAACACCTTATCACCCTAGTGGGAACGGGAAGGCAGAATCAACAAATAAGACCATACTTCAAAACCTGAAATGTTGACCGGTGCGAAAAGGAAATGGAAGGAGATCCTGCCTGAAGTCCTGTGAGCATATCGTACCACTTCAAAGTTTAGCACTGGAGCCACCCTGTTTTCATTGGTCTACGGAGCCAAAGCCTTAATACCGGTCGAGGTGGGGGAATCGAGCCTCAAGTTCTAGTATGCGACAGAAGATCCAAATAGCGAGGCCATGATCACGAGCCTGGAACTATTGGATGAAAGGCGGGAGGCCACCTTGGTCTGGTTGGCCGCCCAGAAATAACGAGTAGAAAGGTATTACAACTGAAGAGCCAGCCTCTGACACTTTCAAGTCGAGGACTTGGTGTTGAGGAAAGTAGCATTATACACCAGAAACCCGAACGAGGGAAAGCTGGGACGGAACTGGAAAGGACCATATCGAGTTGTCGCAATAACCGGCAAAGGATCGTACAAACTCGAAGTAGGAAACGACATACAACTACCAAACAATTGGAATGTGGCACACTTAAAGTGGTACTACTGCTAAGGTACGAACTCATTTACTCTTTAATCATGTTATAAATCGGACTAGCATTTGCAGGTAAACGGCCGAGGATGGATGTGGCTATTAAGTCTGGAAGCACGCGTGGTACTCTTTTTCCATTGAATCGGTTTTGTCTCAAAATGGATTTTTCCGTAAGGTTTTTAACGAGGCAATAGTAAAATGTTCTTACTTAGATTCGAAGAATGGTTTCAAACTGGAGTAAATGATCGTTTGCTTCAAATCAGCTGTATCTGAGCCCTCACGAGTTTGACCTCGAATACTAGGGGCCATTACCCTTGGATTAAGGTCTTTAGCGAGGAAAAAGAAAACTTTGTATGCTAAAAGCTAAGGCTTGATGGTTAGGATTCATTGTAAGGGCCAAACGGTCGTATGAACCGTGCTCACATAGTCTGCCATGACACAAGTTTTTATGTGCTTTCGATCATATACCTTGCATACTAAGAAATGAAAGAAATTTTCGCTTTGCTGTTACGCATTTTTGCCTCTTCGATACTGGATCCTAGAGCCCATGGGCTACCCTTACTCGGGACTATCGAGCCCAAGGGCTACCCTTACTCGGGGACTGTCGCCCGAAGAAAAATCAGACGATCCGAGCTAACGAATCTCGGAGGCACCAAACCTATTAGGCGGTGCTCAAATATAAAAGGCTAAAGCCACCCTAAAAATGGCTCGGAGACGTCCGAAGCTCGTGACCAGAAAGTGAGGCCTTTAAGAAAATTCAAAACCTACTAAAAGATTACCCTCGGCAAAAACATCGTTTAAAAATACTTAAGCATATTGGGAACTTACGGTCTCACCAAGGGCCCAAAGCCTCGAGCAAATAAAGCTGCATCAAAGTCGGGCTTCATTTGAACTTTTTCGAAAAATGAATTCCCTGGAACTACATCTGATTCTATACTAAGGCACCAAAAATAGTACACGAACAAAAGTTGCAAGAAGATGCTGAAAAAGTAAAGACACGATATTGCCAAAAAGCGAAAATTTCATATATATTCCAAAATATATTTACAAAATCCGGATAGAATGGCCTCAAAATAAGCAAAAAAAAATACATAAGGAAAAACAAAAATTGAAAAAGTACTAAGGCATATACGCATGGTCTACACTAGGGGTCCGACTCGTCGCCAGTCGGAGCCCTCAGATCCCTCAGAGCCTTCGACACCCTCAGGCTCGTAGAGCTCCTTTTCCTCGGCCTCGAGCCTCTTAGCTTCTTCGATCTTGGCCATTAGGTCAAAACCTCGGGCGTGGATATGTTCGAGGGTCTCTCTTCGGGACAGCCGCTGCATGTATTCAGTCTTTGTCTTTAGGCGGTTCTCGGCTGCCTTCATATCGGCCTTGTACTGGGCTACCATTTCCTCGGTATCAGCAGAGGTTGTGTTCAATTTTGATCTCAGTGCCTCATATTCTCTTCCGAGAGCATCCTGTTCCGCGACGGCCGAGCTCACCTGTGCCCGGAGATCATCGTTCAACTGATACCACTTATCGGCTTTGTCCTTCGCCACCCGAAGTTGGTTCTCGACCGATGCCAACTCCGCCTTCGCAGCTTCCTTCTCTGAGGCCAATAGGTCCATCTTGCCCTTCCACACTATGGTCGTGGCCTGGACCTCGTCCATCTCAGCCCGCGGCTAATCGATCAGGTCAATCTTCTGTTGGACCTGCGAAGTTGTGTTGTTAGTCGCCATGACTAGCTCCTCATTTTTAGCTTCAAAGACCTTTACCTTCTCAACCAAGTCGGCATGTTTCCGCTTCGGGGTCGAGGCCTCCTTCTGAGCTTTTCCAACTCGGCCTAGAGAATCTGAAGGTCTTAAGGGCCTCGTCCTGTTGCTCACTAAGAAGCATGTGCATGTCCTTCTTACGGACCTGCTCTTTGAGCTTGAACTCGAGCTGGCTAATTTCCAAGGGGTGTCGGAGGGAGCTTTCATGGTGAGCTTGTAAAACAATGAAAGTAGTAAGAGACATCAAAACCTAAGTGGGATTCATAAAGTGGTACAAAGGTGTTGACGTCTTACTTGGTTCAATGCCTGCTACACCTCATTGAAAAGACTTGACGTACCCACCTCGTTCATCTTTGCCTGGTCCTCCTCGGTCACCAGGCATCGGAGGTAGCTGGATATACCCACCAGAGCAGACATGACCCGAGAATCCTCTGGGACTGTGAGAACGACTGTTCTCTTGCACACGGGGTCCACGCTTGGTGTGGGATATTGCTTCACCAGTTTTGGGCTCGAACTCGGCCCGCCAGCTCCCAAGGGCACGTCCTTCTTCGGGATCTCCAAGTGACCCAGCCTGGAAAAATCCTCTAATGTGGACATGTCCATACCGTCGAAAAAGGAGTTGAGGGGATTATCTGAACCTTACACTCCCTCACTTGACATTTCTTTGCTCGCTTGGGCCTCTTCGAGCATAGACTCGGTATAGGACGGCGTCTCCATAATGTCAATGACATCGGTCGTCTCCTTTGGAACAAGAGCGGCTCCCTGGGAGGTTGTGGCCTCCATCTCCCCCTCAGGTCCCGAGCCAGAAGGGGATTAGCCTCGTGGTCCCCTTTCTTGGTCGTCGCCTGCTCCCCGGTGGGGGTCGATCCATGGGCGACGAAGATGTCGTCTTCTTCGGGCTCATCCTTGAGCTGGTAAAGATAGCCAGGGTCCGGTGCCCTAGACTTGGTATTCTTCTTAGGCTTCCGGGCCCGGGTGGCCGCCCTCTTCCTCCTCTTTCCCTCAGGGTCTGGGGAACCCGAGGACTTTCTCTCTTTTTTTCTTCTTCTCCTCCTTCACGGCAGCCCCCGGCTGTCCCGAGATGGAGGGCTCGGCAGGCAAAGATGGATCCTCATCCTCATCAAGCGGCCTAAGAGTGGCCTTAGGCAGACCTGTAAGAACAAAGAAAAGGTTAGCATTATATTTAAGAGTGTGATGGTAACTATTTCAGGGAATAACCTCACCATGAGAACGGTCCTCCCATTTTCCCTTCGAAAGTTTGTGCTATGCGGCTCGGAGTATGGCATCTGCTTACAAATCCCTTCGATCCACTCCCTGAATCGGGGGATTACATTGAGAACTTGGGCAAAAGTTGCACGACCACAAACACAGGCGATGAGAAAAAGAACAAAAAGGAAGAAACACCCAGGAAAGACAGTACTTACGTGGGGTTCCACTCCTCGGGGAACGGCAGAAACTCGGGGGGGGGGGGTCAGGTCTTTGGTTTTCACCGAACGAACCTCCCCTGCCAGCCTCGGTCTCGGTCCTCGTCAATACTCTAGAAAGGAGCCTTGCTTGCTCGGCGAACGAGCTTGATCAGTCCCCCTTGGAAGATTCGAGGACTGTACAGGCGAGTAGGTGGTCGAGGATGAATCGAGGAGATTCGGTGTTATTCACGAAATGACGCAAGAGGATCACAATCCTCCAGAATGATGGGTGGATTTGTCCAAGGCACACCTCGTACCTCTTACAGAAAGCAAGAACTACGGGATCCACAAGGCGAGTGTGAAGGGGTAAGTGTAAACACTAAGATATCCCTTCACGTGAGTAGTAATATCATCATTATGCCCTGGGATGACCACGTCTTACCCTCTTACTTACAGTACGCTCGGACTACGGGTAGGGTTTCTTCAGTGACGACGCATATGTATCTACATGCTCTCTCGCCTCAGTCTTGTTGACTAGAGGCCTTCTCGACCTTAAAGTCATCCCCGATAGAGCAGCCTTCGGGTATGAAGCTCGTCATGGGGGGATCTGGAGCCACCTCGGGAGGGGCCACCTCAGCATTTGCAGCCAGGTGTGAAGATGAAGGGGCAACCTGTTGAGGTACTGACTTGGAAGTTTTAGCCATCGTGATCTGGGAAAATATGAAGATTTGAAGGGAAGTATGGAGACTTGAAAGAGAATATGAAGATTCGAAGGAAAAATATAAAGATTTAAAGAAAGAGTACGAAGGTGGAATGAAGATATGAAGATCTGGGTTGGAAATCCAAGAACAAATATGAAGGTTTGAAGATAAGAGATGAAGATATGAAGGCTCAAGAAGTAGGGTATGAAGATTTCAAAAAGTTAAAAGCCGTTAGAAAATTCAAAGGTAAAAGCTAGGATTGGAAAGTGAAAAAGTGTAAAAGGTCGAAGCTTTTATAGGGAAAAATGCAATCAATGCGCGACGTTTCACATTCAAAGACAGCCAGCCCATGACCGACACGTGTCCGAAGTCCGAACGACGCGACTGATGGAACGTTTCAATTTACCCGTCATCTAAGTTATAACATGCGAGGGAAGAAGTCGGGGTTCATCTATTCGTTTCATATCGATCCGGCGAACCTACTCTTCGGAAAACGAGGGGACTATTTGTATACGGGTAAAATTAGGGATAATGCATACCCTGATTTGACGAAAGAAGGGCACAAAAACACGAGGCTGAAATCGAGATTGGATGCCTTTTGTACCGAGACACATGAAAGGTGAACAATGTGCTCTTCGTTGGGCGTGATAAAGCAACGGTCCCCGGACCCGAAACGAGCCCTAAGACCTCGGGAAATATGGCAAACAGTTATGCATGACTAACAGAGGGCCGTGAAATTCGTATCTAATCGAATATCACGGCGCAGATCTCGTCCGATGTCGGTTACGGATAAGTAATTAACGAGAAAGGAAGATTTTTACCTTTTTTAGACTTCTACTAGGGAGGAAACTCTCCTACTATATAAAGAGGAAGTTTTTTTTCCATAACACACTGTAACACGCAAACTAAGACAATACAAATTCATTTTTCTACTTTTTAGCTATTGAAAAGTTCTTACTTTATTGTTTATTCTTCATTCACAATTGGCTTCGAACCAAGGGTCCGATCGAGGGCAAAACTCCTATTCAACCTAAGTTCGAGCTTGGTTGTAACATTACAATTGGTTTGATTATTCATTGTCTTTTACTCATTTATCTAATATTCTTGATTTGTCTCGGAACCCAGGCCCGCGTCTCGGAACCCGACCAAAATTATAAAATCTGAATTCTCATTCGATATCGAGTACAATCATACAAGAATTATCCAAATCCGAACTCATTTTGCCTTTCAAAACCCAAAAACTTAGTCTAAGAACTTCTACACTTTTTTCCCAATATTTCCAACTCAAATCCTTAACTACATGCTAATAATAATGATAGATTAGTATAATTTAACCAAAATTGAGTCAAAAACTCTTATCCCAACAATTTCTCTGAAAATCCCTTGAAATTTCACCTCAAACCGAGCCCCCAAAGTCCCAAAATGAATTATGAAATCAAACCCTCGAATTCCCCTATTCTGCCGAGCGACTTTCGCTTATGCGGCCTATGGGTCGCTTTTGCGACGCTGCACCTGCGGAAAAAACCATCGCAGGTGCGGAAAACACTTAAGTCCCAAAATTCCGCTTCTGCGGACCATTGCTCGCACCTGCGAGCCCTCTCATGCGAAGTATTTCTCCGCTTCTGCGAAGGACGACAAGTCGCCCCTCTCCGTATCTGCGACCACAACTCTGCACCTGCGGACGCGCAAATGCGGTCCACTCCTCGCACCTGCGAACCTAGCTGGGCTAGGCTATTTTTGCACCTGCGCTCCCCTACTCGCTTTTGCTAGCCTGCACCTATGGTCAATCCCTCCGCAGGTGCGATGACACCAGAACAATCCAGCTTCAGCAGAACATTTAGTCCAAAAATGATCCGATCTCAATCCGATTCAGACCCGAGGCCCTCGGGACCCCGTCCGAATATACCAACTAGTCTCAAAACACAAAACAGACCTACTCGAGGCCAAAAATAAGATCAAACAACACCAATTCTACGAATCGCAACCCAAATTCAAGCCTAAGCAATAATGAACTTCCGAATTCCGAAACCAACGTCGATTCATACCAAAACAACTCTGATTAACCCCAAATTTTGCACAGAAGTTATAATTGACTTTACAGACCTATTCCAACTTTTGGAATCGGAATCCGACCCCGGTATCAAGAAAGTCAACTTCCGGTCAAACTTTCCCAAATTCCTCCAATTTCTAACTTCGCCAAATCACGCCGAAATGACCTATGAACTAGGGCTGCTTATCGGGGTGGATAGGCAGTTATTTATGCTTAATGGTTCGGATTATCAGTTATCGGCTTTTAAATATATTAATCTTCTAGTCATCTAATAAGATATCGGGCGGATTGGTATCGGTTTAGCTATTATCGGACAGTTTATCGGCCTATTTGAATCTGTATTACAGAGGCCTATTTTGGCAACATACTGGTACAAACAATCTAAGGCATATTTAAAAGGTACCATTATTCTGCGTAAATTCTACTCGGTCTAACAGCTAGGTGCTGCTGATGTATACTAACTTCAACTCATGTTCATATAGCTAAATAGTTCTTAAAAATACATATGCTTATACTAATTTCAAGAAAGATTTACCCCAACTTCTAGAAATATGAAGCATACTTAAGGTTACAGTGATACGGTGATACCACAACTGCACAACAGGATATATTAAACTATTTTAACATGCTAATAGTATCACAAAACACAACCAATAAAGTAAAGAAGAAGAAAGAAACTTATCGTGTGTTGCCATGGCTATGGCCGTAACTGACGGGTGGGTTCTTAGATTAGAGGAGACATATGGAGGAAACGAGGAAAAGATTAGAGAAGAGAATGGGAGGCGAGAGCGGCTGGGTTGTTATTGTTGTGGTGTTGTTGGTGTTTTGACTGTTGCCTCAACCTTCAGAGAGTAGAGAGTCTGAGAGTGAGAGGCGAGAGGGCTGGGTTATGAGATCTGAGGGAAATTAGAAATTAGGAATTTAGATTTTAGGGTTTCTAATAATGGATGGAAGGGATATTTAATATATATATATATATATATATATATATATATATATATATATATATATATGGATAAATTTATAAAAATATATAAATACAAAAATTCTTTACGGATTAACGGTTTATGATAAGAAAATTGAATAATCTGCCCTTAAACCAATAAGCCGTTTATAATAAAATTTTAATTCGTTCACCACTCGTTAATCCGATAACCCAATACCAATAAGCCATTAAGCCACTTTTGCGGGTAGGTTTTCGGTTTTGGTTCAGTTTTGTACACCCCTATTATTGACCTCCAAATTAACATCCGGACACACTCCTAAGACCAAAATCACCATACAGAGCTATTGGAACCATCAAAACTCCATTTCGGAGTCGTCTTCACAAAAGTTAAACTACGGTCAACTCCTACGACTTTACCTTCCAACTTAGTGACTATGTGTCCATTTCACTCCGAAACTCACCCGAAACCAAAACCAAACACTCCGGCGAGTCATGTAACTACAATAACATAGAGGAGGCAATAAATAGGGGATCGGGGCTAGTACACTCAAAATGACCCGTCGGGTCGTTACATCCTCCCCCTCTTAAAACAAACGTTTGTCCTCGAACGAGTATAGAGACATACATGAAGTGGTGAAAATATGAGGATAACGGCTACGCATATCATGCTCGATCTCCCAAGTCGCCTCATCGACTGGCTGACCCCTCAACTGAACCTTTACTAAAGTAATGTTCTTCGACCTCAACTTTCGAACCTGCCTGTCCAATATGGCCAGCGGCTCCTCAACATAAGATAAATCCTTGTCCAACTAGACTGAGCTGAAATCCAACACATGAGATGAATCGTCATGATACTTCCGGAGCATAGAAACATGGAACATTGGATGAACTGCAACTAGATTAGGTGGTAGTGCAAGCCTGTAGACCACCTCCTCAATCCTCTCAAGTATCTCAAATGGTCTGATATACCTAGGGCTCAACTTGCCCTTCTTCCGGAACCTCATAACACCCTTTATGGGCGAAACTCAGAGCAACACCTGCTCCCCGACCATGAATACAACATCTCAAACCTTCCGATCCGCATAACTCTTCTGCCTGGATTGGCTGTACGAAGTCGATCCTAAATCATTTTGACCTTTTCCAAAGCATCTTGAACCAAGTCTGTACCCAATAGCCTAGCTTCACTCGGCTCAAACCAACCCACCGACATCGTCTACCATAAAAAGCCTCATACGGAGCCATCTGAATTCTCGAATGGTAACTGTTGTAGTAGGCAAACTCCGCAAGCGGCAAGAACTGATCCCAAACACCCTTCACACACGCACGAAGCATATCTTCCAATATCAGAATAGTGTTCTCGGACTGTCCGTACGTATGAGGGTGAAATGTTGTACTCAATTCCACCTGTGTGCCTAACTCATGCTGAATGGCCCTCCCAAACCGCGATGTAAACTTCGTACCCCAGTCAGAGATGCTAGATACCGGCACGCCATGAAGCATGATGATCTCGCGAATATAAGCCTGAGCCAGCTGCTCTGATGAATAAGTAGTCACCACTGGAATGAAATGAGCTAACTTGGTCAACCTATCCAGAATCACCCCAACTCCAACAAACTTCCTCTGAGTCTGTGGAAGCCCAACAACAAAATCCATAGTAATCTGCTCCTATTCACTCTGGGATCTCTAACCTCTGAAGCAATCCACCAGGCCGTTGATACTCATACTTCACCTGCTGACAGTTTAGGCACTAAGCTGCATACTCCACTATGTCCTTTTTCATTCTCTTCCACCAATACTGTTGCCTCAAGTCCTAATACATCTTAGCGGCACCCAAATGAATGGAGTAGCGAACTGTGAGCCTCATAGAGAATCAACTCACGTAAGCCATCTACATTAGGCACACGTAGCTTGCCTTGCATTCGTAATACACCGTCATCCCCAATAGTGACCTCCTTGACATCGCCATGTTGAACCGTGTCTTGAGGACAAGTAAATGAGGGTCGTCATACTGACGCTCTCTGATACGATCATAAAGAGAAGACTGAGAAATCACACAAGCCAAAACTCGGCTCGGCTCAGAAACATCCAATCTAACAAACTGGTTGGCCAAGGCCTAAACATCCAAGGCTAATAGCCTCTCTCCTACCGGTAGATATGCTATGCTGCCCAAACTCCGCCTTGCGATTCAAGGCATCGGCCACCACATTAGCCTTCCCAAAATGATATAGAATGGTGATATCATAGTCCTTAAGCAGCTCTAACTACCTGCGGTACTGCAAGTTAAGATCCTTCCGTTTGAATAGATGTTGTAGACTCCGATGCTCGGTGTAGAACTCATAAGGAACATCGTACAAATAGTGCCGTCAGATCTTTAAGGCATGAACAATAGCTACTCGAGGTCGTGGACATGATAGTTCTTCTCATGCACCTTCACTTGTCTAGACGCGTAGGCAATCACCCTACCATCCTGCATAAACACCGCGCCGAGACTAATATGCGATGCATTACAGTACATAGTATAAGACCCCAAACCCGAAGGCCATACCAACGTTGGGGCTGTAGTCAAAGCTGTCTTGAGCTTTTGAAAGCTCTCCTCACACTCCTTGGTCCATCTAAATGGAGCACCCTTCTGGGTCAGTCTCGTCATAGGTGCTACAATGACGAGAAGCCCTCTACAAATCGACAGTAATACCCCGCCGAACCAAGAAAACTCCAGATCTCTGTAGTTAAAGACGGTCTGGGCCAACTCTGCACAGCTACAATCTTCTTCGGATCTATCTTGATCCCCTCACTCGACACTACATGGCCCAAAAATGCTACCGAATCAAGTCAGAATTCACACTTTGAAAATTTTGCATATATCTTCTTTTCTCTCAAGGTCTGGAGCACGGTCCTCAAGTGCTGCTCATGATCCTCCCGGTTCTGGGAGTACACCAGAATGTCGTCAATAAACACAATGACGAATAAGTCAAGATAGGGCTGAAATACATTGTTCATCAAGTGCATGAGTGTTGCTGGGGCGTTGGTCAGCCAAAAAGACATAACAAGGAACTCGTAATGACCATACCGAGTCCTGAAGGCAGTCTTCGAGATATCTGGCTCCTGAATCTTCAACGATGATAACCGGAACACAAGTCAATCTAAGAGAACACTCTAGCACCCTGTAGCTAATCAAATAGTTCATCAATACGTGGCAATGGATACCTGTTCTTCACTGTAACCTTGTTCAACTGGCGATAATCATACGCATACGCATAGAACCGTCCTTCTTCTTTACAAATAAGACTGGAGCACCCCAAGGCGACACACTCGGCCGAATGAAGCCCTTATCAAGCAACTCTTGAAACTGCTCCTTTAACTTTTTCAACTCTACTGGGGCCATACGATAGGGTGGAATAGAAATGGGCTGAGTGCCCGGTAACAAATTAATGCCAAAATCGACATCCCTATTGGGTGGCATGCCCGAAAGATCTGCCAGAAATACATCTGGATAATCCCTCACTACTGGAACTGACTTCACGGTAGGAGTATCAACACTGTCATCCCTCACATAAGCTAGATAAGCATTACACCCCTTCTCAACCATATATTGAGCCTTTCGAAATGAGATAACCCTGCTAGGAATGTAATGTAAAGAACCGCTCCACTCTATTTGTGGTAATCCTGGCATAGCTAGCGTCACGGTCTTAGCGTGACAATCGAGAATAGCATGATAGGGTGACAACCAGTCCATGCCCAAAATAATATCAAAATCTACCATACTGAGCAACAATAGATCGGCTCTGGTCTCAAAACCACTAAGAACAACTAAAAACGACCGATACTCACGGTCAACAACTATAGAATCTCCCACAGATGTGGACACATAGACATGAGAACTCAAAGAATCACGGGAAACACCTAAATATGGAGCAAAGTAAGATGACACATAGGAATAAGTAGAGCCTGGATCAAATAAGACTGATGTATCTCCATGACAGACCGGAACAATATCTGTGATGATTGAGTCAGATGTAACTGCCTCTGTCCTAGCCGGAAGAGCATAATATCTAGTCTGGCCTCCCCCTCTAGGGCGACCTCTACCTGCTCGACCTCCACCTCGAGCTGGCTGTGCAGGTGGAGTGGCAACTAGTGCGATAACCATAGCCTGAGAAGCCTGAGGACCCGGTGAAATACGTAGAGCCTAAGTAGTCGGTGGAGGTGCACCCCTCCTGAGTTTGCGACAATCCCTCACTATATAACGAGTGTCATCGCACTCAAAAAAAGCTCTCGAAGGACGTGGCTGCTGTGGATGGCTCGGGCCTAATCGGCAGACTGACCACTAAAAGCACCCCATGCAGGAGGTGCACTAGAAAATAGTGGTGCATAATAGGGAGCCTGGGGCCTAGGAGTGGCCGGAATACCGCTGGAGGCTAGAAGTGCTAAATGAATAAGGTATCTCATATAGCCCCTACCATGACGAGCTGCAACTGGTGCACGGGTACCGCTATATGTACCGGAATCTCGAGGCCTCTTGGCCTCCCTCTCCTCTCTCTCCAAGGTCTACATACTCTCCAATCTCCTAGCAATCCCCACTACCTATTGGTATGCGATGCCCATCTCCAACTCTGGGGACACGCTAAATCTGATACCGGGGTTGAGCCCCTCGATAAATTGATGGACTCGCTCTCTAAAATAAGTAACCAAGGTTGGTGCATGCCTAGCCTAATCACTGAACCGGACCGCATACTCTGACACGGCCATAGAACCCTGGCGCAACTGCTCAAACTCTATGCACCATGCATCTCTGAGACTCTGGGGAACAAACTCACTCAAGAACATATCTGAGAACTAAGTCCAAGTGAGTGAAGCTGTCTCGGCCGGACTACCCAACTCATATGCTCGCCGCTATTGATAAGTCGTTCCCTTAAGCTGGAACGTACTGAAAGCAACACCACTAGACTCCCCAATACCCATAATACGGAGGATACAATGGCACTCCTCAAGATATCCCTGGGCATCCTCTGACGCCAAACCGATTAAAGTAGGAGGGTGGTACTTCTTGTATCTCTCGAGCCTGAGCTTCCCCCCTCAAAAACTACTGCCCTAACCTCGTGTTGAACTGGGGTGACCGGCTGTACTAGGATGACCTCTAGGACATGGTCAACCTGGAACCGCTGCTCTGGGGTACGGACGGCGGAAGTCTTTGTTCCTCCCATGGTTTGAGATGTGGCAGGAGCAAGTGGAATCAACCCTGCCTAAGCTAAGTGCCGAACATGCTCAGAAGATGGGCGAGAGTCTCCTGGAGTGCTGATGCAGTAACAGGCGTCTCATGTGCCTGTTCTCCAACTGGAGCTACTAGTGGCTCCTCTATAGCAGCTCGTGCAGGTGATTTGGCTGCGCCACGTGGATGTCCTCGGCCTCTACCCCGGCCCCGGCCTCTCGCAGCTTTAGCAGGGTGTGCGAGTGTCCGGTCAACTGATCCGGCTGTACATGTCCTCACCACCTATGAGAGAATAGAAAGATAGAAATTTAGAATTTCAAAGCCAACAATTTCGCACGATAAGGAATCAAAGAAGTGAAGATTTTTCCTAACAGTTCCATAGCCTCCCGAATATAAGTACAGATGTCTCCATACCGATCTGCAAGATTCTACTATACCTGCTTGTGACTCATAACACATATGAACCTAGAGCTCTAATACCAACTTGTCATGACCCCAAATTTCCTCCATAGAATGTCGTGACGACACCTAGTCTCTAAGACTAGGTAGGTCTAATAATATGCAGAAACATTAAATAAAACTTATAATCTCAAAACTCCAACAATTTCATAAATAGAATCTATAAACACAATGCATACTACTCCCCAAAACCTGGTGAAATATAAGTCACAAGCTCTAGATATAGTGTTGGACAATCCTGTACATCACTGTCTATAAAGTACAAAGAAATAAGGAAGAACGGGATAAAATAGGACTCCGAGGCCTGCGGACGCGAGCAGGTGTAACTTGAAGTCTCCAATAGCAAGCTCAACGTGGTATTGCTGGGACTGATAAGATGTACCTGGATCTGCACAAAAACATGTGTAGAAGCGTAGTATGAATACACCCCAACAATACCCAGTAAGTGCCAAGCCTAACATCGGTGGAGTAATGATGAGGTCAGGTCAAGGCAAAGGAAGTGAAACAATAAAGAATATACGAAAAGTTTACAACACGCAATCAAGGTAGTTAATACAACACAAAAGAAAAACAAGGATTTTACACGTTAAGGAAACAAGAACCAAACAAATACAGCAAATAGAGAAGATCAACGGTGGGCCCTACCGAGGTACCGCATCGTAGTCCCAAATCATAAAAGTAACTCACAGTCTTTTCTTATATCACCGCGGAAGCCTTTACATTTAGTTTTGAAAATCATTTCCCGAAATAACATCCCGCGTTTTAACCCACCTTATCACACTGCATGGCTTTTAGTAGTTCCCCTACTAGCCACGCGTATCAAGCCCACCTTATCGCACCGCATGCGTTTCAACACCCAGACCTTATACCACCGCATGCATTTCAATAGTAACAACGGCACGGCAGAAACCTCGTGCAAATAGTAACAACAGTAGCACGGTAGAAACTTCATTCAAACAACAAACAATCCTCTCAACAATAGCACGAATGCCAAAAACATAACAACTCAATAAAATGATATTTCACAACTTACACTTTGCCTCAATAGAAACCACTCCCTTTGCAACTCAATACCAAACTCAACAGCAAGATATTTCAAGGATAGCAAATTTCAAGTAAAGAATCCCATAGTTAAATAATGAATACCGAATTAAGAAATCTAGTAATTCAACTAAACATGTAGTACAAGTTGCAAATAAGAGATAAGACAACTAGACATGTGAAACTAGACTAAACATGGTGGCTGTAACATGCTAAAGTAACTCAATTAAAGCATGAAAAAAAAACTACGTAGCTAAAACCGAAATCTTAACATTTAGCCCGTGTATGCACTCGTCACCTTGCGTAGACGGCCTCCACATATCACAATTGGCACAATAATACCAAATCCTACGGGGAATTGTCCTTACACAAGGTTAGACAAGTCACTTACCTCAAAACACGCTAAATCAATCAATTAGATGGCCTTTCCCTTGCTTTTCCAACTCCGAACGGCTCGAATCTAACCAAAAATATTTCATACTATAAATATAACTATAGGGAACTAATTTAAATAATGAAATTATGATCTTAGCAAAGAATTGGAAAATCATCCCAAAAGTCAACCCGGACCCACGTCTCGAAACCTGACCAAGAATTATCCAAATCCGAAATCATTTTTCCTTTCAAATTCCAAAAACTTAGTCTAAGAACTTTTACACTTTTTTCTCAAATTTTTCCAACTCAAATCCTTAATTACATGCTAATAATAATGATAGATTAGTATAAGTTAACCAAAATCGAGTCAAGAACTCTTACTCTAACAATTTCTCTGAAACTTCCTCAAAATTTTGCCTCAAACTGAGCTCTCAAGTCCCAAAATGAATTATAAATCAAACCCTCGAATTCCTCTTTTCTGCCCAGCGACATCCGATTCTACAGCCTATAGGTTGCTTCTGCGACGCCGCATCTGCGGAAAAAAAACCATCGCAGGTGTGAGCTCGCTCCTGCGAAGTATTTATCCGCTTCTGCGAAGGACGACCAGTCGCCCCTCTTCCGCATCTACGACCACATCTCCGTACCTGCGGACTCGCACCACCGAATTCCGAAACCAACGTTGATTCATACCAAAACAACTCCGATTGACCCCAAATTTTGCGCACAAGTCATAATTGACATTACGGACATATTTCAACTTCCGGAATCGAGATCCGACCCCGATATGAAGAAAGTCAGCTCCCGGTCAAACTTTCCCAAATTCCTCCAATATCCAACTTCGCCAAATCACGACGAAACGACCTATGGACCTCCAAATAAACATCTGGATACGCTCCTAAGACCAAAATCACCATACATAGCTATTAGAACCATCAAAACTCCATTTTGGATTCGTCTTCACACAAGTCAAACTACGGGAAACTCCTACGACTTAACCTTTCAACTTAGGGACTATGTGTTCTATTTCACTTCGAAACTCACCCGAAACCAAAATCAAATACCCCGACGAGTCTTGTAACTATAATATAACACATAGGAGGTAATAAATAGGGGATCGGGGCTAGTACACTCAAAATAACTGGCTGGGTCATTACAATCGTGATTGCCAAGAGTACTACACGGTGATATCTTCTTTTCAACTGATTATTAGTCATTATCATATAAAAATAATGGATGAAATTTCAAATTGAAAAAAATAAAATTGAAACTCCATATGAATGAGTTCAAGATGCCAGATCTGATTTTTCATAGTGTTTCTGTTGAAATTCGTTAGTTATTATTTTTTTAACGTATAGATTTTTATCTTTGATGCTGATTTTTGGAGATTTATTGTAAAAAAATATTAAATTCACCACTGAAGGACCTTGAAGCTTGAAACTCATAAACATGTTTTGGTAAGTTTTTTATTATTTTGATCTGATTCTGCATGGGTTTTGTTTGAAAAGTTGATTGGAAGTTGTAGCTAAAGCTTAAGTCAATCTGATGGATATTTTACAGTAGCTTTTAGAAATTTGGGTTGAAATATAATTGAACTAGCGAAGAAGAAGAATTTGTATTGTATACTCAAATAATATACAAATATACTATTTTAGTATACAATTCATTCCAACAGTATACTATTACAGTATACTATATAATATAATAATATATTGTTAAGTCAATCTGATGAATATTTTACAGTAACTTTTAGAAATTTGGGTTGAAATATAGTTGAACTAGCGAAGAAGACTAATTTGAATTGTACACTCAAATAATATACAAATATACTATTTTAGTATACAATTCATTCCAACAGTATACTATTACAGTATACAATATAATATAATAATATATTGTTATAATATGGTCCTTTTTAAACTTTTCCATTGGATCTTCTTTTAATTTTTCAACGGATTTCTCACCATGTTCAAAAAATTTCTTAAGCAAAAATATTTAGTTTAAATACTGATTGAAGGTTGTGGCTAGAGTTTGAGTTAGCTTGGTAAATTTTAGTAGGTTTTTGAAATTTATTTCAAAATTGAGTTGAGCTGACGAAGAAGATGAATTTGTACTATATACCAAAATGGTATAAAAATATACTATTTTGTTATACAATCCATTCCAACAGTATAATGTAATAGCATAGTGTTTTAATTTGGTCCTTTTTAAATTTTTAAAAAAAATTTATTGGGTCCTTTTTCAATTTTCAATAGAGTTCTTATATTTTTTTAAATTTTTTCTTAAGCCAAACTTTTTTAGTTTTAATATTCGTTGGAGGTTGTGGCTAAAGTTTGAGTCAATTTGGTAAAATTTTGGAGTACATTTTTAAAATTTAGGTTGAAATTGAGTTGAACTAGCAAAGAAGGCTAATTTGTATTATATACCAAAATAACATACTATATACCATTTGAAATGGCGAAGAAGAATTTGTACTTTATACTCAATGATATACTATATACTATTTTGATATACAGTTTATTCCAATGGTATACTATTATAGTGTACTATATAATGTAATAGTACACTATTATATTTTGGTTCTTATAGAATTTCTGAAATTTTTATTGTGTTCTTTTTCAACTTTTCAACGAAGTTCTCATATTTTTTTAATTTTTTTTCTTAAACCAAAATATTCAATATGCATTTTTCAATTGGAGGTCGTGGCTAATGTTTGAATCAATTTGATGAAAATTCTGGAGTAAATTTCTAAAATTTAGGTTAAAATTAAGTTGAACTAGCGAAAAAGACTAATTTGAACTATATACCAAAATAACTTACTATATACCATTTGGTGTATAATATTTAATTCAATAGTGTACAATTTATTATGTTGAACTGGCGAAGAAGAATTTGTATTGTATATCAAAATGATATACTAAATACAAAAAATAAAGGAGCCAAAAATGTATGCCGAATTAGATTATGAAAAAAAAAAGGAAATAAAAAAATGATTTGAAATAATAATAAATGAAACTAAAAAGAAAAAAAGAAAATGAAAGCAAAAAAGAGAAGAGAAAATAGTTATAATGTATAAGTTGTTCTAATAATTGAACAAAAAAATAATAATAAAAATAGAAAAAATGTACATTCTATTGGTTATATTAAAAAAAAAAGAACGAATATTTAATATATCAGTTATATTTTCTTATTTTATAAAAAAGAGCAATATAATAATAAATTAAATTAGATTATGAAGAGAAAAAGAAAATAAAAGAAAAAAGAAGTTAAATGAAATTAGAAAAGGAACAAGAAATAAGGAATAAAAAAAATAGAGCCAAAATTGAGAGTGAAATTTATTTATGGTATAAATAATAATAATAATAATAATATGATCAGGCCAAAAAATAAATGAACAGAAAAGGAGAAAACGAGAAAAAAGAAAAGGAGAAAAGAAAGAAAAGAAGGAGGGAAACAAAAAAGTAAAGGAGAAAAAGAGGAAATTACTCAGCTACAATGGTTAGAAAAGGTAATTAGTTTGATGGGTAGAAAAGTAATTGGGTAGGGAAGAATAAATAATTTTATTTTTATGGGTAATTGTGTCATTCATCCTATTTTTTCAAATACAAGACGTTTCACCTAGAGTTTTTGGATTAAAATAAGCGGTTCATTTGAAAAGAAAAAGGGGTTTCATAACTAGCTAGTGAAAATTATTAACTTAAAAGAAACTAAATTTCAAGCTTCTAGAAAAGGACCGGCTTAAGTAATAATGTAATTATTTTAGAGAATTCAAAATATTAAATTGATAAGTCCAAAATTTCTTTAAGTTTTATTTTGATCACATTTATTAATACGTCGAGAAAATTAAAATTACATAGAATTTATGTGATGAAAGAATAATAACCTCCTAAATCAAACATTATTAGATAAACATACGTTTAATTACTTGGTATGTTTGAATTGCTACAAAAAAACGATATCAAGAGTATATCCAACATAGTATAATTTTTTTAAATATAAGACAATATAACTTTATAATACAATTACTGAAATAATATTTTATGAAGTGCAATACATTTTGAATTATAAAACACTATTTTGTTGAATCCTATTTTAGTAAAATTTATGTATACATTATAAATTTATAAAATATGAGACTGGAGTTATCTTATTTATACATAGTGAACATTGATAATCTATCTATCTATCTATCTATATTTGTCATGACTCTAGTTTTCCTTCATAGGATGTCGTGACGGCACCTAGTCTGTAAGACTAGGTAAGCCTAACAAGTATGCTGAATAACTAAAATATTAAGCAAAAACTCAAAACGTCAACAACTGTAATAAATAAAATTGCAACTCAAGTATGAACAACTCCCAAAACCTGGTAGATATAAGCCACAAGCTCTAAAGAGAAATGCTAAATATCCCTATACATCAGAGTCTAATAAGGATAAGAAAACAACATAATAAAGATAGAGGGCGACTCCGAGGTCTGCGGACGCTGGCAAACGTACCTTGAAGTCTCCACGTACGGACTAGCTCACTGACACCTTGTCTGGTAGGCAGTATATGTGCAGAAGCATAATATGAGTCGTCGTACCCAGTAAGTGCCAAGCCTAACCTCGGTAGAGTAGTGACGAGATCGAGTCAGGGCCCTACTGGAATAATAAGAAACAAGGCAGAAGATATAATAATATAATGAAATGACAGAGAAGTGAAACAATGAGAATTTACGGATAGTAATAACACAGAACCAAAAAAGGGCCAATACAACATGAAAAGGGAAGCAAAAATCTTACGAGTTAAGGAAATAACAACAACAACAATAACAATAACAACAATACAGCAAATAAAGGAAATTAACAGGGGCACTCCCGAGGTATCGCCTCGTAGTCCCAAAAGTAAATATCTCACAATCTTTTCTTATATCACCGTGGGAGCCTTTATAGTTTGTTTTGAAAATCATTTTCACGAAATAACATCCTGCGTTTTAGCCAACCTTATCACACCGCATGACTTCTAGTAGTTCCCCTACTAGCCACGCGTATCAAGCCCACCTTATCTCACCGCATGCGTTTCAACACTCAAACCTTATACCACCGCATGCGTATCAATAATCACAATGACACGGTAAAAACCTCGTGCAAACAGTAACAATCCGCACGACAGAAACCTCGTGCTACAACCAAACAACCATCTCAACAATAATCACGGAAACCGAAACATAACCACTGAAATAGTGATATTTCAAGGATAGCAATTTCAAGTAAAGAATCCCACAGTTAAATAAGGAATATGGAATCAAGAAAGCACGAAATTCAACAAAACATGTAGTACAAGTTGCAAGTAAGAGATAAGACAAGTAGATAGGTAAAATTAGGCTAAACATGATGACTATACATACTAAAGTAACTCAATTAAGGCATAAAAGGAAACTACTTAGATAAAATCGGAATTTCAACATTTAGCCCGAGTATGCACTTATCACCTCGCGTGCACGGCCCTCACATATCACAGATTATCACAACAATACCAAATCCTAAGAGGATTTTCCCACACAAGGTTAGACAAGTCACTTACCTCAAACCTCGCGCAATCAATCAATAAGAAGGTCTTTCCCCTAATTTTCCAACTCGGATCGACTCGAATCTAGCCAAAATAAATAAATATAACTATAGGAAACTAATTTAAATAATAAAATTACGATTTTAGCAAAGAATTGAAAATTTGCTCCAAAAAGTCGACCCGGGCCCATGTCTCGAAACTCGACCAAAATTACAAAAATCGAACACCCATTCGATATCAAGTCCAACCATACAAGAATTATCCAAATCTGACCTCATTTCTCCTTTCAAAACCCAAAAACTTAGTCTAAGAAGTTCTACCACTTTTTTCAAATTTTTCCAACTCCAATCCTTAATTACATGATAAAAACAATGATAGATTAGTGTAATTTAACCAAAATTGAGTCTACCCAAATAATTCCTTTGAAAATCCCTCGCAATTTCACCTCAAATGGAGCTCTCCAAGTCCCAAAATGAATTATGAAATCAAACCCTTGAATTTTCCCTTTTCTGCCTAGCGACTTCCGCTTCTACGGCGTTTAGGTCGCTTCTGCGACGCCGCACCTGCGGAAAAACCATTGCAGTGCAGATTCCACATAGGTCCAGGAGTTTCGCTTATGCAGACCATGGCTCTATAACTATCCGGTCGGTCGTTTTGAGTGTATTAGCCCCGACCCCCCAATTTATTGCCTTCTTTGTGTGATACTGTGGTTATATGACTTCCCGAGAGATTTGGTTTTTGGTTTCGGAGTGAGATGGGACACATAGTCCCTATAATGGAAGTTCAAGTCGTAGGAATTGACCGTAGTTTGATTTGTGAAAAGACGACTCCAGAATGGAGATTCGGTGGTTCCAACAGCTCCATAGGCTGATTTTGGTCTTAGGAGCGTGTTCGAATGTTGATTTGGAGGTCCGTAGGTCACTTCGGTATTAATTGGCGAAAGTTGGGAAGTTGGATGATTTTTGAAAAATTTGACCGATAGTGAGCTTTTTGACATCGGGGTTGTATTTCAATTACGGAAGTTGGAGTATGTCCGTAATGTCAGTTATGACTTGGGTGCAAAATTTGAGGTCAATCGAACGTGATTTGATAGGTTTCGACATCGAATGTAGAAGTTAAAAGTTCTAAAGTTCATTAGGCTTAAATCGATATGCAATTCGTGTTTTTAGCGCTGTTTGATGTGATTTGAAAGCTCGACTAAGTTCGTATGATGTTTCAGGACTTGTTAGAGTGTTTGGTTAAGGTCCCGGGGGCCTCAGGGTGGTTTTAGATGGTTAATAGATCGAGTTTGAAACTTAAAGAATGGCTGAAGTGGACCAGTTCTGGTGCAATCGCACCTGCGTAAGTTTGAACACAGGTGCGAGCTCACAGAAGCGAGAGGGCGAGCATAGAAGTGGGGCTGAAGAAGGTGGCCAGTGGTCGCAGGTGCGACGTAGAGGTCGCAGAAGCGGAGTCACTCTTGCTGAAGGATGATCGCAGAAGCGGAGAGTGAGGGAAGCTGAGGTGGTCAGGGTTTCCGCAGAAGCGGACGAGTGGGCGCAGAAGCGCTTCGGTAGATGCACGTTATGGTGCACAGGTGTGAAGTCTGGGAGGTTAAGTGAGTTCCGCAGATGCGGATGTTTCACCGCAGGTGCGGTACCGTAGAAGCGGAATTTCTGTCCGCAGAAGTGGAATTTCTATCCGCAAAAGCGGAAAGTGCTGGGGCAGAAGGTTTAAAATCAAGGGTTTGCCATTTCACTTCATATTTTGAGATATAGAGCTTGGATTGAGGCAAAATTTGAGGGATTTTCAGAGGAAACATTTGTGTAAGGATTCTTGACTCGTTTTTTATGAATTCCCACGAATCTATTGTTGTTTCTATCATTTAATTAGTGTTTTTAGTTGAAAATTTAGGGTAAATTTGGAAAGACTTCTTAGGCCAAAATTTGGGGATTTGAAAGGTTATTTGAGGTCGGATTTGAGTAATTCTTGTATGGTTGGACTGGATATCGAATGGGTGTTCGGATTTTATAATTTTTGTCGGGTTCCGAGACATGGGCCCGGGTCGACTATTTGGAGCGAATTTTCAATTATTTCCTAAAGTTGTAGTTTCATTATTTAAATCAGTTTCTTATAGTTATATTTATAGTATGTAATTGTTTTGGCTAGATTCGAGCCGATCGGAGTTGGAAAATTGAGGGAAAGGCCTTCTTATCGATTGATTGAGCGAGGTTTGAGGTAAGTGACTTGTCTAACTTTGTGTGGGGGAAATTCCCCCTAGGATTTGGTACTGTTATGGTAAATTTCAATACGTGAGGGCCGTGTACGCGAGGTGACGAGTGTGTACACAGCTCAATGTTGAAATTCCGATTTTATTTAAGTAGTTTCCTTTTTATGTCTTAATTGAGTTACTCTAGCATATGTAGTCATCATGTTTAGCCTAATTTCACATGTCTACGTGTCTTATCTCTTATTTGCAATTTGTACAACATGAGTAGTTACATTACATGTTTCCTTGATTTCGTATTCATTCTTTAACTATAGGATTCTTTGCTTGTATCATCATCGTTTCAACTGTTATGTGTTGGTTTTCATGATTATTGTTGAGTTGGTTGTTGGTTGTCGCACGAGGTTTCTGCCGTGCGGATTGTTATTGTGGCACGAGATTTTTGCCGTGCGGGCTGTTATTGTAGCACGAGATTTCTGCCGTACGGTTGTTATTGTTTGCACGAGGTTTCTGCCATGTCGTTGTGAGATATTTACTTTTGGGACTACGAGGCGGTACCTCGGGAGTGCCCTTGTTTTTTTTTCCTTTGTTTGCTGCATTGTTGTTGTTGTTGTTGTTCCTTAATTTGTAAGAATCGTGCTTCCTTACGTGTTGTAATTGTCTTCTTTGATTCCGTGTTGTTATCTTCTGTGAATTTCTATTGTTACACTTCTCTGCCATTTCATTACATCATTATATCTTCCGCCTTGTTTTTCCTTTATTTCCAGTAGGACCCTGATCTGACCTCGTTACTACTCTACCGAGGTTAGGCTTGGCACTTACTGGGTACCATTGTGGTGTACTCATACTACGCTTCTGCGCATGCTTTTGTGCAAATCCAGGTGCATCCTATCAGCCTCGATATTAGTGCGTTGTGTTGCTGCTTTGGAGACTTCAAGGTACACCTGTCCGCATCCGCAGGCCTCGGAGTCCCCTTCTATCCTGTTCTTGTCTTATTTCTTTATATTTTGATAGACAGTGATGTATAGGATTACTCGGTACTATATTTAGAGCTTGTGACTTATATCTCACCAGGTTTTGGGATTTTACGTATTGAGTTTTGGTAGATTCCTTTTATGAATTGTTGGGATGTACAAGTTTTAAATCTCTTATTTAATGTTTCTGCATATTGATTAGGCTTATTTAGAGACTAAGTGCTATCACGATATCCTACGGAAGGAATTTGGGGTCGTGACTGCTTCTGCGGAGAAAGAGACCGCTCCCGCAAACATGCCCAAAGCCCCTCCTCCACTTCCGCTTCTGCGGAGGAAAGGCCGCGCCTGCGGAGGCGCACCTGCGCCCAGCTATCCGCACCTGCGAGCCTAGCCCCTGGGGTATCATTTCGCTTTTGCGCTTCAACCTCTGCACCCGCGATTCCGCACCTGCGGTCAAACCCTCCGCAGGCGCGATGACACCAGCAGGCCTGTGACTTCAGCAATGAAGTTAAGTCCAAAATTAGTCTGAATTCGATCCGAACCACACCCGGGGCCCCCGGGACCCTGTTCGAACACACCAACAAGTCCTAAAACATCATACGAACTTAGTCGAGCCTTCAAATCACATCAAACAACGCTTAAACCACGAATTGCGCTTCAATTCAAGCCTAACGAACTTTAGAACTTCTAACTTCTACATCCGATGTTGAAACCTATCAAATCAAGTCTGATTGACCTCAAATTTTGCACACAAGTCATAATTGACATAACGGACCTACTCACACTTTCAGAACCAGAATCCGACCCCGATATCAAAACGTCCACTCCCGATCAAACTTCCCAAAAATCATCCAACTTTCTCCAATTAACGCATAAATTACCTAAGGATCTCCAAATCAACATCCGGACATGATCCTAAGACCAAAATCACCATACGGAGCTATTAGAACCATCAAAACTCTATTCCGGAGTCGTCTTCCCACAAATTCGAACTACTGTCAACTCCTACGACTTAAATTTCCATTTTTAGGGACTATGTGTCCTATTTCACTTCAAAACCAAAAACCAATCGTCCCGGCAAGTCACGTAACCACAAAATGAAATAATTGGAGCAATAAATAGGGGTTCAGAGCTAGCACTCTCAAAACGACCGGCCCGGTCGTTACATCCTCCCCCTATTAAACAAAGGTTCATCCTCGAACGAGTATAGAGACATACCTGAAGTGTTTAAAAGATGAGGATAACAGCTATGCATATCATGCTCGGTCTCCCAAGTCGCCTCCTCGACTGGATGACCCCTCCACTGAACCTTCATTGAAGCGATATTCTTCTACCTCAACTTTCGAACCTGCCTGTCCAAAATAGCCACATGCTCCTCAACATAAGATATATCCTTGTCCAACTGGACTGAGCTGAAGTCTAATACATGAAACGGATCGCCGTGATAATTCCGGAGCATGGAAACATGGAACACTGGGCGAACTGCAGAGAGACTAGGTGGTAGTGCAAGTCTGTAAGCCACCTCTCCAACCCTCTCAAGAATCTCAAAAGGCCCGATATACCTAGGGCTCAAGTTACCCTTTTTTCCGAACCTCATAACGCCCTTCGTGGACGAAATTCGGAGCAAGACCCGCTACCCAACCATAAATGCAACGTCGCAAAGCTTCCGATCTGTATAACTCTTCTGCCTGGACTGGGCTATACGAAGTCGATCCTGAATCAGTTTAACCTTTTCCAAGGCATCCTGAACAAAGTTTGTACCCGACAGTCTAGCCTCACCCAGCTCGAACCAGCTCACAGGGGACCGGCACCGCCTACCATACAAAGCCTCAAACGGGGCCATCTGTATGCTCTACTGATAACTGTTGTTGTAGGCAAACTCCACAAGTAGCAAGAACTGATACCAAGCACCCCCAAAATCCATCACACACGCACGAAGCATATTCTCCAATATCCGAATAGTGCGCTCGGATTGTCCGTCTGTCTGGGTGAAATGTTGTACTCAATTGCACCCGAGTACCCAACTCATGTTATACGGCTCTCCAGAACCATGATGTAAACTGCATACTCCGGTTAGAGATGATAGATATCGGCACTCTATGAAGCCTGACAATCTCGTGAATGTAAACCTGAGCCAGCTGCTCTAAAGAGTAAGTAGTAACCACAGGAATGAAATGAGCTGACTTGATCAATCTATCCACAATCACCTAAACTGCATCGAACTTCCTCTGAGTCCGTGGGAGCTCAACAACAAAATCCATAGTGATGCGCTCCCACTTCCACTCGGAAATCTCTAGCTTCTGAAGCAATCCACCTGGCTGCTGATGCTCATACTTCACCTGCTGACATTTTAGGCACCGAGCTACATACTCCACTATGTTCTTCTTCATCCGCCTCCATCAATAGTGCTGCCTCAAGTCCTAATACATCTTCGCGGCACCTGGGTGAATGGAGTACTGCGAACTGTGAGCCTCTTGGAGAATCAACTCACACAAACCATCTACATTGGGCACACATAGCTTGCCTTGCATCCGTAATACACCGCCATCTCCAATAGTGACCTCCTTGGCATCACCGTGCTGAACTATGTCCTTAAGGACAAGCAAATGAGGGTTATCATACTGACGCTCTCTATGATCATAAAGAGATGACTGATAAATCACATAAGCCAAAACTCGACTCGGCTCAGAAACATCCAATCTGACAAACAGGTTGGCCAAGGCCTGAACATCCAAGGCTAAGGCCTCTCTGCTACTGGTAGATATGCTAGGCTACCCAAACTCTCCGCCTTGAGACTCAAGGCATCGGCCACCACATTGGCCTTCTCGAGATGATATTGAATGGTGATATCATAATCCTTAAGCAATTCCAACCATCTCCGTTGTCGCAAGTTAAGACCCTTCCGTTTGAACAGATGTTGTGGACTCTGTTGATCTATGTAGACCTCACAAGGGACACCATACAAATAGTGCCGCTAGATCTTCAAGGCATGAGTAATAGGTGCTAACTCGAGGTCGTGGACAAGATAGTTCTTCTCTTACATCTTCAGCTATCTAGATGCATAGGTAATCGCCCTACCGTCTTGCATCAATATCGCACCGAGTGCAATGCGCGACGTATCAAAATATATCGTAAAAGACCTCGAACTAGTAGGCAATACCAACATTGGGGCTGTAATCAAAACAGTCTTGAGCTTTTGAAAGCTTTCCTCACACTCCTCGGCCTACCTGAACGGAACACCCTTCTAGGTCAGCCTGGTCATAGAAACTGCAATAGACGAGAAACCTTCTACAAATCGATGGTAATACCCCGCCAAGCCGAGAAAACTCCAGATCTCTATAGGTGAGGACGATCTGGGCCAACTTTGTACTGCTTCAATCTTCTTCGGATCTAACTTGATCCCCTCACTCGATACGACATGACCCAAAAAATGCTACTGAATCAAGCCAGAATTCACACTTTGAAAATATTGCATATATCTTCTTTTCTTAAGGTCTGAAGCACAGTCCTCAGGTGTTGTTGATGATCCTCCTAACTCCGGGAGTACGCTAGAATGTCGTCAATAAACATAATAACGAACGAGTCAAGATACAGCTGAAATACACTGTTCATCAAGTGCATGAATGTTGTTGGGGCACTGGTCAGCCCAAAAGACATCACAAGGAACTCGTAATGACCATACCGAGTCCAGAAAGCAGTCTTCGGGATATATGGATCTCGAATCTTCAACTGATGATAGCCCGAACGCAAGTCGATCTTAGAGAACACACTGGCGCCCTGAAGCTTATCAAATAGGTCATCAATGCGTGGCAATGGATACATTTTCTTCACTGTGACCTTGTTCAACTGGCGATAATCAATACACAATCGCATAGAACCATCCTTATTCTTTACAAATAAGATAGGGGCACCCCAAGGCGACACACTGAAATCCCTTATCAAGCAACTATTGCAACTTTTCCTTTAACTCTTTCAACTCTGCTAGGGCCATACGATAAGGTGGAATAGAAATGGGTGAGTGCCTGGTAACAAATCAATACCAAAGTCCATATCTCTGTCGAGCGACATTCCCGATAGATCTGTCGGGAATACATCTGGATAATTTCCTCACTACCGGAATTGACTCGACGCTAGGAGTATCAACACTAACATCCTTCACATATGCCAGATACGCATCACACCCCTTCTCAACCATCCACTGAGCCTTTAGAAATGAGATAACCCTGCTAGGAACATAATCCAAAGTACCTCTCCACTCTAACCACGGTAGACTTGGCATAGCCAACGTCTCCATCTTGGCGTGAGAATCATGGACAGCATGATAGAGAGACAACCAGTCCATGCTCAAAATAACATCAAAGTCCACCATACTGAGCAACAATAAATTGGCTCTGGTCTTAAAACCACTAAGAACAACCAAACACGATAGATATACACGGTCCACAATAATAGAATCTCCCACGGGTGTAGACACATAGACAGGAGAACTCAAAGAATCACGGGATACACTCAAATATAGGGCAAAATAAGATGACACATAAGCATGGATCAAATAAGACGCATGCATCTCTATGACAAATCGAAACAATACTTGTGATGACATAGTCGGATGCAACTGCTCCGTCCTAATAGGAAGGGCATAATATTTGGCATGGCCTCCCCCTCTAGGGCGACCTCTACCTACTCGACCTCCACCTCGCGCTGGCTGTGCAGGTGGGGTGGTAGCTGGTGCTGTAATCATAGCCTGAGGATCCCGGTGGAGCACCCGGTGCTTGAGTAATCTGTGGAGGTGCACCCCTTCTGAGTCTGGGATAATCCCTCACCACATGAAAAGTGTCACCACACTCAAAACAAGCTCTCGCAGGAGGTGGCTGTTCCCGTGCAGAAGGTGCACTAGATAATGGCGGTGCATAATAGGGAGCTTGAGACCTAGGAGTGGTCGAAATATCGCTGGAAGATGGAAATGCTTAAGGAACAGGGTGACTCACATAGCCCCTACCATGATGAGCTGAAACTAGGCACGAGTACCGTTGTATGTGCTAGACTCTCGAGACGTCTTGGCCTCTCTCTCCTCTCTATCCCGAGTAAGCATACCCTCCAATCTCCTAGAAATCCCCACTACCTGCTGGTGTGCGATGTCCATCTCCAACTCTCGCGCCATGCTAAATCTGATACTGGGGTTGAGCCCCTCGATAAATTGACGAGCCCGCTCTCGAACAGTAGCAACCAAGGCTGGTGCATGCCTAGCCAAATCACTAAACCGGACCGCATACTCCGACACGGTCATAGAGCCCTGGTGCAACTGCTCAAACTTTGCGCGCCATGCATCTCTGTGACTCTAGGGAACAAACTCCTCAAGAACATATATGAGAACTGAGTCCAAGTGAGTGAAGCCGCCTTGGCCGGACTACCCAACTCATATGCTTGCCACCACTGATAGGCCGCTCCTCTAAGCTGAAACGTAGTGAAAGAAACTCCACTAGACTCCGCAACACCCATAGTACGGAGGATACGGTGACACTCCTCAAGAAAACCCTAGGCATCCTCTGAGGCCAAATCACTGAAAGTAGGAGGGTGGTACTTCTTGTTCCTCTCAAGCATAAGCTGCTCCTCCTCGAAAACTGTTGCCCTAACCTCGGGCGGAACTGGGGATACCAGCTGCATTGGTATGAGCTCAAGAAGTTGGTCAACCTGAACCCGCTGCTCTGGGATATAGGCGGCGGGAGTCTGTGCTCCTCCCTCGGCCTGAGATGTGGTAGGAGAAAATGATATCAACCCTGCTTGAGCCAAAGTGCTGAACATGCTCAGAAACTGGGCGAGAGTCTCCTGGAGGGCTGGTGTAATAACAGGTGACTCAAGTGTCTGCCCTCCAACTGGAGCAACTAGTGGCTTCTCAGTAGCAGCTCGTGTGGGTGCTCAAGCTGCACCACGTGGACGTCCTCAGCCTCTACCCCGGCCCCAGTCTCTCGCGTCTCTAGTAGGGGGTGCGGGAGTCTAGTTATCTGATCTAACTGTATGTGTCCTCACCATCTGTGAGAGAATAGAAAGACAAAAAATTTAGAATCTGAAGTCAAAAAATTTTACACTATAAGGAATCAAAGAAGTGAAACTTTTCTTAACAGTTCTATACCGATCCGTGAGACTCTACTAAATCTGCTTGTAACTCATAACACCTATGAACCTAGAGCTCTAATACCAACTTGTCGTGACCCCAATTTTCTTCCGTAAGATATCATGATGGCACCTAGTCTCTAAGACTAGGTAAGCCTAACAAGTATGCGGAATAACTGAAATATTAAGCTAAAACTCAAAAATTCAACAACTGTAATAAATAAAACTGCAACTCAAGTATGAATAACTCCAAAAACCTTGTATATATAAGTTACAAGCTCTAAAGAGAAATGCTAAATATCCCTATACATCAGAGTCTAATGAGGATAAAAAAACAACATAATAAAGATAGAGAGGGACTCCGAGGTTTGCGGATGCTGGAAGATGTACCTTGAAGTCTCCACGTACGGACTATCTCACTGACACCTTGTCTGGTAGGCAGTACATGGATCTAAACAAAAAGATGTGCAGAAGCGTAATATGAGCACACCATAACGGTACCCAGTAAGTGTCAAGCCTAACCTCGGTAGAGTAGTGACGAGATCGAGTCAGGCCCTACTGAAATAATAAGAAACAAGGTAGAAGATATAATAATATAATGAAATGACAGAAAAGTGAAACAATGAGAATTTACGGAAGGTAATTGTCACGACCCAAGCCGGAGGGCCATGACTGGCACCCGGGCCATACTTGCCGAGCATCAATGCACATTTTATTTAACCTTTCTTATTATCTATAAGGGCCGGCGAGATCAGTATGAATGGTAGACATGAATCCTAAACAACCAACAATGACAGACAATGGCATGAACATATATATCATGAGTCGACAAGGCTATCATGAAGCTACGTATAAGGTACGAGCTGACAAGCTGCCATGAGAGACTATACAACAAAAATTAGTCGACAAGGCAATACAAACTATACATGAGTCGACACATATCTATGAGCCTCTAAAGGAACATAAGTGATGCAACATTGCCGGAACAGGGCCCCGACATACCCATAACGCCTATAACAAAAATGCATACCAAGACCACGGCAAGTCCGGAGAAGGGATTTCGCCAATAACCACTGAACTGGGTAGCCTACTAGGGTGGAGGAGCTTCGCCTACCTGTCTATCAGGACCTGTAGCACGACATGCAGCGTATACAAATAAAAGGACGTCAGTACGAATAAAGTACTGAGTATGTAAGGCAGTAAAGCATAAGTAAGAACAATAATGTAAAAAGGGAAAGAGAATATACAACCTGCAACATCTAGGTACCTCTGAGGGCTACTGACATGAATGCATGATGCATATATATATATATATATATACATAAACTATTAAAACATACGCCTCTGTGGGCATCATTATCATCATACCGTACCTGGCCCTAATAGGCTAGGTAAAATTATACCCGGCCACGTGGAGCTCGGTAAAACCCAATTGATCAGTGGTTGCACAATAGGTGCCATAACTGGCCAACTATAGCGCGGCCCGGTAGAGTAAAATAGATACATATATATGATGCGTGCTAGACTCATTGGGATCACATTTTGAACCTTTCGGAGTGACGTAAGGTCGGTATCCTCTGTACACATTATTAGGACTAAATGCTCATCAAAAATCTTATAAGAATCAGGAAGTACCAACAACATTGATAACATAAGAATAAGAGAAGTAACATCAACATCAACCGTTCCATAAGAAGGGAAACAATGTAAGTACTGCTAGCCTCTAAGAGTGGAGTATTTTTAGAAGCTCGTTCATTACATTAAGCACAATCGAAGTCGTGCAAAAGAAGGAAAGGGATAGCCTCACATACCTTGTATATACTACCCAATCTCAAGCTATGAAAATTCCACGACTCCTTAGTCTATAATAAGAGAAATGACACTATCGTTATCGTTTAAGCGTCGTAACTATTATGTATTAACCGTAACCTATTTTACGATGAAACGGACATCACCTCCCCTATTTATATGACTTCCCACAATTTAAAACAATCACCAAACAGCTCAACCAACATCAATACAAATCATATTGAGCCTCCCAAAACAGTCCACCAACCAACAACATTACTAGCGAGCCTTTCGGCATATATCTCACAAGTTCTAGCTTCAACGACTTAGCCTTAACTTAGATAATCTTAAATACATGTAGGGTAAGAGGTTCCTTACCTTTAAACAGAAAGAAAAACTCCAATTTGACGTTAATTGACCACGAAATATCCCTCCAATGCTGCCACAAGAACAAGGAAGCAAAACTAGCAATCAATTAGGGTTTTTCGGCACTAGAATCACTTTAGATGGCTTGAAATCACCTAGGGTTTATATTAAAACTTGAGGGAGTATATTACAGAACATAAAAAACCTAAAACAACCTCCCACATGAGCTGGAACAACACAAAAATCAGTAACAACAAGAAGAACAAGAAACTTACTAGCGCCACGGGATTCCCGACACTTGATTTGTGTTGTCTGCCCTTTTTTTTAGTCTTGGATTATGAGAGAACCTTGAGAGAGTGTTCTTAGGGTTTCTAAGGTCTGAATATACTGAAAAATAACTTAAAACGGGGTTGAGGCGTGTTATATACATCTATAAGTCTTAACCGCCTATGTAGGCCCCACAGAGAGCTGCTTGGCGCAGTCTCGCGAAAACGCGAATATCTCTCAACTCGGAGATCGTATCGACAAACAGTTTAATGCGTTTGAAACTAGACTCATAGACCTTGAATATAGTGGGTATATTACCCCATAATTCAAAGTAAATTTGCAGAAAATCTTAGTAACATTTGACCTAAAGTATGAGTACATTTATGAACGTAAGTTGCGACAATGTTTGTCGACTTTTGTTTCACAACTCGTTTGACTTCAAGACCTATGAAACGGATTATTATATGATTCAAATACCTTAAAACATGACCTCTTGGTAATATTAATCACCTCTAGATTTACCCGAAAATATGAGTTACAACATCTTTGATTTGTTTAACTTCTAGTACTTGTTAACTACTCTTATACACCCTTGTATCATTTAAGACCAATAGGACTAAATTCTTATCATCTCAAAGATAATCTCTTCTCGAGCCTACGTAGACTAACTTACGGCGTAAGCTAACGTATGCGAATATGGGTTGTAACACCCTTCCCCCTTAGGAACATTCGTCCTCGAATGTAAGGGTCTATGGGGAGTCTAACTCATCGTGAATTTCTGACGGAAATTTCCGGCTGAGTTTCCTCTATAAAATGGACACTTGCCAAACTTGCAAGCAGTTAAACCCAACCTATGGCCTTACAAGGCTATACAAAGCATTATAGATATGTACATTATCTACATATCACCATTTTGTATTAAGAAAGAGTATCCTCAAGTTATTGCTTAACTCATGAGACGTTTCTCCTTCTAATGCGTCCTGCGTCCCCCCAGCATCCTCGTTATCTTCATTCTGGAGCAGGTAAGGGTATTTAGACTTCATCTCATCTTCTGCTTCCCGTGTCATTTCTTTCGTATTATTGTTCCTCTACAATACTTTAACGGAAGCTACATCCTTTGTTCTCAGCTTGCGGACTTGTCGATCTAATATAGCCACTGGCATTTCTTCATATGGTAGATCCTTTGTAACTTGTACATCTTTGATAGGGACGACCCGAGAAGGGTCTCCAATACATTTCCTCAACATAGATACATGGAATACCGGGTGGACAAATTCCAATTCAGATGGCAATTCTAACTCATAAGCAACTTGTCCAATTCATCGAAGAATTTTGTACGGCTCGATATATCACGGATTCAGTTTACCTTTCTTGCCAAAACGCATAACACCCTTCATCCGCGAGATCTTCAGGAAAACCCAATCACCAACTTCAAATTCCAGGTCACGACGTCAGACATCGGAATAAGATTTTTGCCTGTATTGTGCCGCCTTCAGTCGCTCTTATATCACTTTCACCTTCTCAATGGCTTGGTGAATCAAATCTGGCCCATATAATTCTTTCTCACCAACTTCAAACCATCCAACTGGTGATCTACATCTCCTCCCGTATAGTGCCTCGTACGGGGCCATTTTAATACTAGAATGGTAGCTATTATTGTAGGAGAATTCTATGAGTGCCAAATGATCATCCCAATTCCCCTTGAAATCTAGAACACATGCTCGTAGCATATCTTCAAGTGTTTGAATGGTACGTTCAGCCTGTTCGTCAGTCTGCAGATGGAATGTCGTTCTGAGATTCACTTGTGTGCCTAAACCCTTCTGAAAAGACCTCCAAAAGTTAGCCGTAAAATGAGCTCCTCAATCTGATATAATAGACAGCGGCACACCATGAAGCCTAACAATCTCCTTGATATACAGCTTCGCATAATCTTCAGCTGTGTAAGTTGTCTTAACTGGCAAAAAATGGGCACATTTTGTAAGTCGATCAACTATCACCCAAATGGAGTCAAACTTATGATAAGAGCGAGTTAACCCAACAATGAAGTCCATATTAATCAACTCCCATTTCCAGGTCGGAATTTCTATATTTTGAATCAATCCACCAGGTTTCTGATGCTCAATCTTTACTTGTTGACAATTAGGGCACTGGGCTATAAATTTTGCAATAGACTTCTTCATGTTATCCCACCAATACTGCTCCTTAATGTCATGATACATATTTGTCGAACCGGGATGGATGGAATATCGGGACTGATGAATCTCAATCATAATTTTCTCTCGCAACCCTGCTACGTTAGGCACACATAATCGGCCCTGATATCTTAGTGCCCCATCTCCTCCAATCTCAAAAGCCGTAATTTTACACTGCTAAACACTCTCTCTCAATCGTACTAAGGTAGGATCTTCATATTGCCATGCTTTTACCTCGGTTACCAAAGATGATTCTGACGTATTTTGTATAGTAACACCTCCGTCATCAGAGTCTAACAATTTGATTCTCATATTGGCTAGCTGATGAAGCTCTTTAGTCAACCCCTGTCTACTTGCCTCAATGTGTACTAGGCTTCCCATTAACTTACGACTGAGAGCGTCTGCCACAACATTGGCTTTACCAGGATGGTACAATATCTTGACGTCGTAATATTTTAGTAATTCAAGCCAACGCCGTTGTCTCAAATTGAACTCCTTCTGCTTGAAGATGTATTGTAAACTCTTATGATCTGTGTAGATGTCAACATGGACACTGTATAAGTAGTGCCGCCAAATCTTCAAAGCATATATTACTGCAGCTAATTCCAAATCATGAGTCGTGTAATTATTTTCATGCTTCTTTAATTGTCTTGATGCATAAGCAATCACCTTACCACGTTGCATCAATACGCACCCCAAACCTATATTTGAGGCATCACAATATACCACATACCCTTCTATTCCTTCTGGGAGAGTAAGCACTGGCGTGGAGGTCAACCAATTCTTTAGCTCCTGGAAACTATGTTCACAAGCGTCGGACCATTGGAACTTGGTATCTTTCCATGTTACGTTAGTCAATGGTGCTGGTATAGAGTAAAACCCTTCTACAAACCTCCTATAATATCTTGCTAGCCCTAGAAAACTGTGGACTTCTGACGGTGTTGTAAGTCTTGGCCAATTTTTCACAGCATCGATCTTTTGAATGTCAACATTAATACCCTCGTCAGATATCACATGGCCAAGGAATGCTACTGAGTTTATCCAGAATTCACATTTGGAGAGCTTAGCATACAACTTACGATCCCGAAGGGTCTGTAATACTATCCACAAGTGGCCCGTATGTTTTGTCTCTGAAGGAGAATACCAGAATGTCATCAATGAATACAATCACGAACACATCGAGATAGGGCCTGAATACACTATTCATGAGATCCATAAAAGCTTCTGGGGAATTTGTTAGCGCGAACGACATTACCAAGAACTCAAAATGCCCATATCTTGTCCGGAAGGCTGTTTTTGGAATATCCTTATCCTTGACCCTCACCTGATGATACCTTGAATGTAAGTCAATCTTGGAAAAATACTTGCACCCTGGAGTTGGTCAAATAGGTCGTCAATCCTTGGAAGTAGATATTTGTTCTTTATAGTAAACTTATTCAACTGTCGATAATCGATACACATCCTTAACGACCCGTCCTTCTTCCGCACAAACAAGACTGGCGCACCCCAAGGTGAAGTGCTAGGCCTAATGAAGCCCTTATCCAGCAAGTCCTTCAACCGCGCCTTCAACTCTCGCAACTCTGCCGGGGCCATCCTGTATGGAGGGATAGAGATTGGTTGAGCGTCAGGCAACACGTCAATGCTAAACTCTATCTCCCTTTCAGGAGGAAGACCTTGGAGTTCATCTAGGAAAACATCTGGAAATTCATTGACCACGGGGATTGATTGTAGAGTAGGCGGCTTCGCCTCCGCATCCCTAATGCGAACGAGATGATAAATATAACCTTTTGAGATCATCTTCCTTGTCCTAAGGTAGGAAATAAACCTACCTTTCGGCGTAGCAATGTTCCCCTTCCATTCGATGACAGGTTCACCACGAAACTGAAATCTAACCATCTTCGTGCGACAATCAACATTTGCATAGCATGAGGCCAACCAGTCCATTCCCATTATCACATCGAAATCAACCATTTCTAACTCAAATAAATTCGCCGAGGTTTGACGACTACAAATCATCACTATACAACCTCTATATACCCTTCTAGCAATCACTGATTCTCCTATCGGAGTAGATACCGCAAGTGGTTTACTTATTAATTTAGGTTTGACGCCAAACTTATTAGCCACAAAGGGTGTAACATATGATAATGTAGATCCCGCCTCAATCAATGCATATACATCATAAGAAAACACATACAATATACCTGTAACAACATCCGGAGATGACTCGAGATCTTGTCGACCTACTAGAGCATATGTTCGATTTTGAGTACTACTCGAACTCGGCAGTGCACCTCTACCTCTACCACGACCTGTCGACTGCTAAAAACCCCGTGCTAGAGGTCGAACTGATGAGGAAGAACCAGCCATAGATCCAGTTGGCTGAGCCATACCACCACCTCCTCTGTTAGGAAATCCCGCATCATATGGCCAGACTGTCCGCAAAAATAGCATGCATCGAAACCTCGAATGGCACAGTCCAAAATGGGCCTTGCCGCACTAATCACAACGAGGTGTTAGGGGTCTTGTTTGACTAGTATCCCTATGATATTGTGAGCCTGATGCCCGCGAACTCTTACCTGAACCAGAATAGGTAAATTGTTCATACTGAGGCCTCTGAAAGCGTGGAAGAGCACTAGCTACAGGTGGCGCCAAACTCCTCGAAGACTGGGGCCTGACACTACCTCTGAAGTCACCAGAATACCCTACAAATCTCGCCCTCTTATGATGGTCCCTATCCTGCTCCCTGTCTGCTCTTTGCTGGCACTTACGATCCTCTAGTGTCTGGGAATAAGCCTGAATACGGGAAATATCCATGCCCTCTATCAAGGAGGTTGTCGTGCATCATTTATCAGATGTGGTCCTAATCCGTTCACGAACAGGTGCACCCTATCGCTCATCTCGGCCACTATATGGGGAGCATACCTTGCTAAAGAATCAAACTGCATGCTATACTCTCGCACACTCATATTACCCTGTCGAAGGTTCAAGAACTTATCAGCTCTAACTCGTCATATCTCAACTGGCAGGTAGTGACGAATAAAGGCCTCAGAAAATTCCTTCCACACAGGTGGAGGAGCGTTCAGACCCCTGCATCTTTCCCAACTAGAAAACTGCTAAATCCCATAACCGATAAGAAGCCAACTCTACTGCCTCCGTATCACTAGCATGCATAACCCGCAGTGTACGATGAACCTGATCAATAAAAGTCTGCGGGTCCTCCTTGGTCTCTAATCCGGTAAACATTGGAGGATCTAGATTAATAAAATCATGAAATCTCGCAATAACCGGTTTATTAGCAGCACCGATATTCTACCTCTGAGCCTGAGCAGCTACCAAGCTAGTCAACAACTGTACCGTAGTCCGCATATCCTGATCTGTAGTACCAGTTGAAGGAACTGGAGATGCTAGGTGCCTTCTAATATCCTCTGGAGGAGAAGGAGTAAATGAGGTCTGAGACGGCATCTCACTCTGAGGCTCACTTTGGCCAGCTCTGGCGGGAGGCACCTGACTGGTACCCTCTCCCGCAACTGTATCAAGGCGTCTACTAATCACTTGCTTCCTAGTCGTGGGCATCGCTGAAAAGAACATGGTGAATATTAGAGACGAATACATACGACTCAGATCTACGCACGATCTAGATTCAGGAAAGAGGTAACAACCCTAAATGCATGCAGCCTCCTGATTATAAATGTGGCGCGCTACAAATCCATAATCACGACTCTGCTAGACACGGCTCATAGACAACCCCTAGGACAGACTTGCTCTGATACCAAGTTTGTCACGACCCAAGCCGGAGGGTCATGACTGGCACCCAGGCCATACTTGCCGAGCACCAATGCACATTTTATCTAACCTTTCTTATTATATATAAAGGCCGACGAGATCAGTATGAATGGTAGACATGAATCCTAAACAACCAACAATGACAGACAATGGCATGAACATATATATCATGAGCCGACAAGGCTATCATGAAGCTACGTATAAGGTACGAGCTGACAAGCTGCCATGAGAGACTATACAATAGAAATTAGTCGACAAGGCAATACAAACTATACATGAGTCGACACATGTCTATGAGCCTCTAAAGGAACATAAATGATGCAACATTGCCGGAACAGGGCCCCGACATACCCATAACGCCTATAACAAAAATGCATACCAAGACCACGGCAAGTCCAGAGAAGGGATCTCGCCAATAACCGCTGAACTGTGTAGCCTACTGTGGTGGGGGAGCTTCGCCTACCTGTCTATTAGGACCTGCAGCACGACATGCAACGTCCACAAATAAAAGGACGTCAGTACGAATAAAGTACTGAGTATGTAAGGCAGGAAAGCATAAGAAAGAACAATAATATAAAAAGGGATAGAGAATATACAACTTGTGACATCTAGGTACCTCTGAGGGCTACTGACATGAATGCATGATGCATATATATATATATATATAAACTATTAAAACATACGCCTCTATGGGCATCATTATCATCATATCGTACCCGACCCTAATAGGCTCGGTAAAAACGTACCCGGCCATCATAAGGCTCGGTAGAATCATACCTGGCCACGTGGAGCTCGGTAAAACCCAACTGATCAGTGGTTGCACAATAGGTTCCATACCCGGCCGACTATAGCGCGGCTCGATAGAGTAAAATAGATACATATATATGATGCGTGATGGACTCATTGGGATCACATTTTGAACCTTTCGGAGTGACGTAAGGTCGGTATCCTCTGTACACATTATTAGGACTAAATCCTCATCAAAAATCTGATAAGAATCAGGAAGTACCAACAACAATGATAACATAAGAATAAGAGAAGTAACATCAATATCAATCGTTCCATAAGAAGGGAAACAATGTAAGTATTGCTAGCCTTTAAGAGTGGAGTATCATTGGAAGTTTGTTCATTACATTACGCACAATCGAAGTCGTGCAAAAGAACGAAAGGGATAGCCTCCCAAAACAGTCCACCAACCAACAACATTACTAGCAAGCCTTTCGACATATATCTCACAAGTTCTAGCTTCAACGACTTAGCCGTAACTTGGATAATCATAAATACATGTAGGGTAAGAAGTTCCTTACCTTTAAACATAAATAACAACTCCAATTTGACGTTAATTGACCACGAAATATCCCTCCAATGCTGTCACAAGAACAAGGAAGCAAAGCTAGCAATCAATTAGGGTTTTTCGGCACTAGAATCACTTTAGATGGCTTGAATCACCTAGGGTTGATATTAAAACTTGAGGGAGTATATTAAAGAACATAAACAAACTAAAACAACCACCCACACGAGCTGTAACAACACAAAAATCAGCAACAACAAGAAGAACAAGAAACTTACTAGCGCCACGGGATTTCCGACACTTGATTTGTGTTATCTGCCCTTTGTTTTAGTCTTGAATCATGAGAGAAACTTGAGAGAGTGTTCTAGGGTTCTAAGGTCTGCATATACTGAAAAATAATGATTTAAAACGGGGTTGAGGCGTGTTATATACATCTATAAGTCTTAACCGCCTATGTGGGCCCCACAGAGAGCTGCTTGGCGCAGTCTCGCAAAAATGCGAATATCTCTCAACTCGGAGATCGTATCGACAAACGGTTTAATGCGTTAGAAACTAGACTCATAGACCTTGAACATAGTGGGTATATCACCCCGTAATTCCAAGTAAATTGGGAGAAAAGCTTAGTGACATTTGTCCTAAAGTATGAGTAAATTTATGAACGTAAGTTGCGACAACGTTTGTCGACTTTTGTTTCACAACTCGTTTGACTTCAAAACTTATGAAACGGATTATTATATGATTCAAATAACTTAAAACATAACCTCTTGGTAATATTAATCACCTCTAGATTTACCCGAATATACGAGTTGCAACATCCTTGATTCGTTTAACTTCTAGTACTTGTTAACTACTCTTATACACCCTTATATCATTTAAGACCAATAAGACTAAATTCTTATCATCTCAAAGATAATCTCTTCTCGAACCTACGTAGACTAACTTACAACGTAAGCTAACGTATGCAAATATGGGTTGTAACAGTAATAACACAGAACCAAAGAAAGGCCAATACAACATGAAAAAGGAAGCAAAAATGTTACGAGTTAAGGAAATAATAACAACAACAACAACAACAACAATACAGCAAATAAAGGAAATTAACAGGGGCACTCCCGAGGTATCGCGTCGTAGTCCCAAAAGTAAATATCTCACAATCTGTTCATATATCACTGTGGGAGCCTTTACAGTTTGTTTTGAAAATTATTTTCACGAAATAGCATCCCGCGTTTTAGCCAACCTTATCACACCGCATGACTTCTAGTAGTTCCCTACTAGCCACTCAAGCCCACCTTATCTCACCGCATGAGTTTCAACACCCATACCTTATACCACCACATGCGTATCAATAATCACAACGGCACGGTAAAAATCTCGTGCAAACAGTAACAATCCGCACGGCAGAAACCTCGTGCAACAACCAAACAGTCATCTCAACAATAATCACGGAAACCAAAACATAACCACTGAAATAGTGATATTTCAAGGATAGAAATTTCAAGTAAAGAATCCCACAGTTAAATAAGGAATATGGAATCAAGAAAGCACGAAATTCAACCAAAACATATAGTACAAGTTGCAAGTAAGAGATAAGACAAGTAGACAGGTAAAATTAGGCTAAACATGATTACTATACATACTAAAGTAACTCAGTTAAGGCATAAAAGGAAACTACTTAGATAAAATCGGAATTTCAACATTTAGCCCGAGTACGCACTCGTCACCTCGCGTGCACGGCCCTCACATATCACAGATTATCACAATAATACCAAATCCTATGAGGATTTTCCCCCACACAAGGTTAGACAAGTCACTTACCTCAAACCTCGCTCAATCAATCAATAAGAAGGCCTTTCCCTCAATTTTTCAACTCCGATCAGCTCGAATCTAGCCAAAATAATTTCATGCTATAAATATAACTGTAGAAAACTAATTTAAATAATAAAATTATGACTTTAGCAAAGAATTGAAAAATCGCTCCAACAAGTCAGACCCAAATCTCTGAATCCCACCAAAATTACAAAAAATCGAACACCATTCAATATCGAGTCCGACCATACAAGAATTACTCAAATCCGACCTTATTTGCCTTTCAAAACCCAAAAACTTAGTCTAAGAAGTTCTACCACTTTTTCCCAATTTTTCAAACTCTAATCCTTAATTACATGATAAAAACAATGATAGATTAGTGTAATTTAACCAAATCGAGTCAAGAACTCTTACCCCAACAATTCCTCTTAAAATCCCTCACAATTTTGCCTCAAATCGAGCTCTCAAAGTCCCAAAATGAATTATGACATCAAACCCTCAAATTTCCTTTTTCTGCCCAGCGACTTCCGCTTCTACAGCCTTTGGGTTGCTTCTGCGACGCCACACCTCGCGGAAAAACCATCACAGGTGCAGATTCCACTTAGGTCCAGGAGTTCTGCTTCTACGGACCATGGCTCGCACCTGCAAGCCCGCTTCTGCAGAGAAAGAGACCGCTCCTGCAAACCTGCTGAATGCCCCTCCGCTTCCGCTTCTGCGGAGGAAAGGCCACACCTGCAAGCCCAGCCCCTGGGGTGTCCTTTCACTTCTGCGCTTCCACCTCCGCAAGTGCGATGACACCAGCAAGCCTGTGACTTCAGCAATGAAGTTATGTCCAAAATTGGTCTGAATTCGATCCGAACCACACCCGGGGCACCCGGGACCCCGTCCGAATACACCAACAAGTCCTAAAACATCATACGAACTTAGTCGAGCCTTCAGATCACAACAAACAACGCTAAAACCACGAATTGCGCATCGATTCAAGCCTAAAGAACTTTAGAACTTCTGACTTCTACATCCGATGCCGAAACCTATCAAATCAAGTCCGATTGACCTCAAATTTTGCACACAAGTCATAATTGACATTAGGGACCTACTCCCACTTCCGGAATCGTAATCCGACCCCAATATCAAAAAGTTCACTCCCCGTCAAACTTTCCAAAAATCATCCAACTTTCCAACTTTCGCCAATTAACGCCGAAATGACCTACGAACCTCGAAATCAACAACCGGACACTCTCTTAAGACCAAAATCACCATACGGAGCTTTTGAAACCGTCAAAACTCTATTTCGGTGTCATCTTCACACAAATTCAAACTACGGTCAACTCCTACGACTTAAAATTCCATTTTTAGGGACTATGTGTCCCATTTCACTCCGAAACCAAAAACCAACCCTCCAGGCAAGTCCCATAACCACAGAATGAAATAGAGGTAAGCCTGTATTGTGGTCCGGACCTGGGCCAAACGGGCCTCGACTGAGGCGGTCCCGGGCCTAACGGGCCAGATGTAAGGGACCGGCCCACTGCGGTCCTAAGCGCCCACATGGTCCCGGGCTAAATGGGTAGGGCCCGCGGGCCTAAACGGGCTTTTCGTTCCGGACTATTTTTTTTTATATCTAGAAAAATTTCTTGTAAACTATATATGCATATACTAATATAAATTACTTATATATATCTATATAAATATATATATATAGTATATATTGTATATATATATAGCCTTATATAAGCCTTGTATATATTGTATATATATATTGTATATATTGTATATATATATTGCCTTATATATATGTGTGTATATATATATATATATATATAGATTTTATATGTATTAGATATATATATATATATATTGTATATATGTATTAGATATATAATATATATACGATATCATATCTAAACAGAAATAAATTGCAAAGAAATATTCAAGGGAGTGTCTTATATATAGTTTATATGTATTGCCTTATATATATGTAGATATATATATATAATTTATATGTATTAGATATATATATATATATATCTGTGTGTGTGTGTGTGTGTGTGTGTGTGTTTGTGTGTGTGTGTGTAAGGTAATATATATATATATATATATATATATATA
>MCJB01014347.1:80444-112200 GCA_002018475.1 Nicotiana obtusifolia | reverse complement strand
TATACTATATCATATTTAAACACAAAATAAATTGCAAAGAAATATTCAAGGGAATGTCTTATAATTTTTATTATTACAACATTAACAAAAATGGCAATATCTTTCTTAGTCTTCCTCCCTCCAATGGAATGAGCACAACAAGGTACTAATACCACCATTAAAAGGAAAAAAAACTAAGAAAGATGTGCCAAAATACAAGTTACATATTAGTCCATGTATTATCTCTAACAAATCTCATAAATCCTTCAAGGTCCGGAGGAATTTCCGTTGGTGGTGATGGAAAAGAAGCTTGTTCATCACCGCTTCCGGGCGAAGCAGCATCCTGCGCAAGTTCCGCTAGCATTTCTTCATAAGCTTCGTCTATCTCCAGTTGTGATTCTGCAAGTCCAAAATTTCTTCTTTCCAAACGGATCCAATCTCTGAAGAGTACTGATTTTTCCAAGCTCTTCCTCATAGACGCTCTATGATCACCGATTTGAAGTCTCGCTTGACTAAAAGCGCTCTTCGATGCCACTGTTGAAGCTTGAACGCTTAAAATATCTCGAACCATCCATGAAAGAACCGGATAGTGTTTTTGTTTGTCCTTCCACCATTCCAAAACATCGAAGGAGCCGTCAGGATTCTCTGATTAAGGTCCCTGCGACAAATAAACTTGAATCTCATTTAGTTGTGAACTATCACCAATATTATCACCTTGAGAACCCCTGAACTCCGTCCAAGCACTGAGGGTTTTTAAGCCTGCAGTTCTTTTAGATGATCGTGAAGTAGACGAAGTAGGAGTTGGAATATTTGGTCTAGCATGATCTAAGGCAAGTTGATAAGCATTATAAATTGTTTGTGCATTTATTTTAATTGAGGCTTTTGCATCTCCAAGTGTAGCAAATTTCTCAGGCGAAAGTGATAAAGAGTTATAAATTTTTGAATACCAAAAGTGTGGACCTCCTAATTTCATTGTAGGGTTTAACAGTGCAGCAACACCAAAAATAGGGGGGATAGGGAAAAAATATTTTTTAAACTTAGCTTTCATAGAATTAATAGCATGTTCATAAATTACCCCGCCCTCTGAAAATTGAGTAAATAAATCTGCAAGTGCAGCAATATAAACTAAACAATTAGAAATAGCAAGATAGTACTGCCCAGATAATTCATTTGTTGCAACATGAAATTGTTGTAAAAAATCTACTAGCATTTTAACATTAGTCCAGTCTTGATTAGTAAGGTGCTCGTCGTCATCATCATCACCATCACCTACACGAGCATTATAGGTTGCGTTAATTGGGTTTCTATATTCATAGGCAACAACTAGACTTTCATACATGTAATTCCATCTAGTCGGACAAGGTTTAGGAACCTTTCTTTCTCTAAGGCCAAATTCATCACATTTTTAAAAATATTCTCTAAGTCTACTTCTACGGTTTGAATAAAAAAGCCAATTAAGAGCCATTTTAACCTTTTCAATTTCTACATTTAACACTTTCATACCATCACCGACAATTAAATGGTAAATATGACAAATACATCTAACATGAAAAATATTACTAAATGCGGGATTTAATGTACTTGTAAGTAAGCCTATAGCATTAGTGTTACTAGAAGCATTATCCATTGAAACAGACATTATTTTATCTCTAATGCAAAAATATCTATAAATATCTGCAACTGTGTTAGCAATAAACTTACCTGTGTGGCGTGAATTAATTATTCTATAAGCAATAATGCGTTTTTGCATTATCCACTCCTCATCTATCCAATGACTTGTAACGGTTAGTTAATCACAGTCATTAGCACTTCTACCTATATCAGTAGTAATAGCAATGCGACAATCTATATGAGTAAATAAATAGCGCAAATATTGTTCATATTCATGTTTATATTTATAAATATCGGCTTTTACGGTTGCACGAGGCCATCCTTTATAAGTAGGATTATAAACTTTTCTAATATAATGCACAAAATGAGAGTTAGAAGGAAAACTATATGGTAAGCACATAACAGTTACTATTTTTGCTAATTCTTCACGATCTTTATTTGGATCATAATATAAAATGCCACCGGTAACAGTGTTAATTCCCGGTTGAACTAGATTTGAACCTGTACTAGGGTGAACCGTAGTATCTACACTTGTCCCCTCTTCCGCAGCTTTCATTTGTAAATATCTAGCTTTATCTTTAGGGTGTTTCAATATGTGCCTAGTCAAACTACCCATACCGCTACGGTTGCCAGTAAATTTATGAGCTATCAGAGACCCACAAGTTTTACACTTAGCCTTATTTTCTTCTCTTAGTTGAATAAAAAAGTGCCAAACAAGAGATGTTTCGGGCCGTTTAGCAGGTTTTCTATTAAAAGTAGGGGTTACTACAGGAGGGTCAGGCAGGGCATCAGTTGGGTTATTAACAGGACTAGTAGGTGTATCATCTAAATCTGGCTGCGTTTCATCTAAATCATCATTTTCCGCATCATTTTCAAATATAGTTTGATTAGGATAAAGAGCATTCATAATTTCTTCATCTAATTGTTGACCCGATGCAACATCATGATAAAATTGACTATCGGAAAATTGAAAATGACGGTTATCACTATCAAGAATAACAGGTGGAGGAGGACGGGTAACAAGGGGAGGAGTAGTAGCTTGGCGACTAGATTCACCAATTTTAGATTTTCCCTTACCCTTACCACCAAATATTTTTTTCAAAGAAAAGTCCATATTAATTATAATTATACTAAATAAAACAAACAAAACAATAATATTAAAACTTAAAGAGTTGGAACGAGTTTACCGAAATGACGAACAACTTCTTGAAAATTGAATATCGTTGAAGACTTGAAGACTTAAATACTTCAATTCACCAATTTCACAATTTTTCACGAAATTGCAATAACAAAGTAAGCAATTATGGAAGAAAATTAGAGAGAGATTGATGAATTTGTGAGTAAAATGAAAGAATGAGGGGGTATTTATAGTTGAGAATAGGTAAAAAGTGTATTTATAAAAAGTTTGGGGTTAAAATAAAGTTTGGGGGCCAAATGGCTATTTTTCTGAAGTTCAAACGGCCAAAATTTAAAGGCCAACGACTAGATTTTAAAAATCTGACCGTTGGCCATTTTTTTTAAAAACAAATTTAAATTATAGCCGTTAGGCCCGGCCCAGGCCCGCCTGACGGTCCCGGGCTCGTGGTCTTCTTGGTTCGGACTGGCCCGCAGTGGGCTTTTGCACCACTAGAGACCGGCCCATTTGAACCGGCGGGCCCGGACCATAATACACCCCTAAATAGAGGGAGCAATAAATAGGGGTTCAGGGCTAGCACTCTTAAAACGACCGGCCGAGTCGTTACAATATTATTATAAAAATATGAATGCAATGTTAGTTTACAAAAATAACGTTATAATATTAAGCATAATAACTCATAATAAAAGGACATTACCGGAATTTTAGATATTAGCCTTATAATCATATTAGCTTTAGGACATAATACTATGCGTTAGGAATCCTACATGACCACCTTTAGGGATCCTATTAGTATAATTACGTTCGGGCTGTCTAAGTCATATAAAATTGCACAAGTAAATATTTTTAGTCATGTAATCCTATTACCTTTAGGATATACTTCTTAAAAATTCCTATTACTAATTTAATTCGAAAACGCATTATAATATCCTATTACTAATTTAATTTGATAATGTATTATAGTATCCAAATTCATTTAGAAAAAGGAAAGCCTATGTTATTATAAAATCATAAATACAATATTAATATACCAAAAATAGCCCTAAAATATTAAGCGGAAGAACTCATAGGGAAAGGACATAACTGCAATAACCTATTTTTTGAATTACAACACCTTCTTTGTTAATTTTTAGTATTTAAGATTTTAAAATTAATAAAATTTTGTCTATTAAATTCTTATTAAAAATATGTAGGAAGATTTTATAAAATCAATTTCATAAGAATCCTCCGTATTGGCAATACATTACCACTTCATAATGTCCAATACCAACAAAAAAAAGGTAAGAAAATGGATTGCATAAAGAGTTGAAATTGAGAAAAAAATACCCCCACGATAATATATTTTTATATTATATTTGAATAATTTTTCTACTCAAACAATATTTTTTTATTAAGTTTTCGTGTAATATTGAAAAATACCCAATTATTAAACAAAACTAAGAAAATATTTAAGAATATAAATGTGTGAGAAAGAGAAAAAAATAATTGGTAAGAGTCAATACCACTAATGATTCTACAAACATAAAGATCTAAAAGAGAAATATCATATCAATCTTTTACTCTTTGAATTATAGTGGATAAAATTATAATTAAAATTAAATATTCTAAATAAGAGATGAACTAATATTAAGATCTGAATCAACATAGAATAAATTATTTTTATGCTAAAACCAAATAATTAAATCTTTTAATTAATTATTTAGCAAGAGAATCCAATTCAATTATTTTTTAAATTCATCATATGAGTAAAAATTTTATTCAAGTTAAAAAAAAATATTAGGATACATAAATTTATTCCATAAAAAGAGCATTAAAACACAAAGTAAAAAGGTTAGTATATTATTGAGAATCAAAATGTTATACAAGTGTTTAAGGAAGCACAATCAAAGCTAAATCCTAATCAAGAACAAGCTTTCAAGACTATTATAAAGAGTCCACTCTGGTATAACGGGATTATTCTTTGTAGGCATCCAACGGAATAGAAATAGTATTTCTATGTCATACATTACTTGCAAATATAATATCAAGAGGCACGACACTGTCAGCAATATTAGCAAGTGGTGTACCAATAAAGATTGTATTATGAGGCCACCCACTTTAGATTTGATATACCTCTTCAACCAACTTAAATAACCATCAAAGCATAGCAATGGTGCTAAATTTATAAGGAAAGCAAAATTGATAATATGAGATGAAGCACTTATGGCAAAGTGTCAAAGGATCGAAATAATTGCCCAGAGTTCTTATTAATGAACCGTTTGGTTGAAAATTAATGGTTTGGGAGGTAATTTCTGTCAAGTACTACTAGCAGTTCCAAAATCGACAAAAGTAGAGACTAAAAAACTAGCTTACCAAAGTTATACTTCTGCCCTCAAATTAAAAAAATTCAACTAACAAAAAATATAAAGTAAGAACAGATCCAGTATTTAGTGTCTTCTTGCTTCGTGCCGGAAATGAATAAGAACATCTAATAAAAGATGATTTGATTTTTCCTGAACACTTTGTTATCAATCCCAATGGTAATAGTAATGCATTTAATAAGATAAGTATTTCTATCATTAGGTTAAAACTCATTTTGTGCAAATCACATGATAGAATTAAAAAGATATCCTCGCTAGCATATATGAATATGTTGATCAACTAAATAAAAGGTTGATTCCACAATTTTACAATAAAAATAAAATATTTTTCAGTTTTTGACTCAGCACAAAATGATACCATTTTACTACCAAGAAGAATACTTAAATACTTTAATATCAAATTGTCTTCTACATGTTTGTTGTCAAGTTTATTATTTTTTATGTATGTTAGTGTCACCGCATATATAATAGACTAAGTTAAAATTGATTTTCCATTGTATATAGGTTAATTTTGAAAAAACAAATATCCGTCATTGTAACGACTCGACCGGTCGTTTTGAACTCTAGCGCGTCGTTCGGCGGTTTGAGGCCTTGGGTTGCTTCACTTCATGTATTATGACTTGTACGTGTGATCAGAATTTAATTTCGGGAAATTCGGAGTTGATTTGGAAAGAAAATTCTAAATTCGGAAGTAGTAAGTTGGAAGAGTTGACCAGGGTTTGACTTTTGAGTAAATGACCTCGGAATTAGGATCTGAAGGTTCCAATAGGTTCGTATGATGATTTCAAACTTGGGTGTATGTTCGGGTTGAGAATCGGGTGATCCAGGGGCATTTCAGCGCTTAATATGTAAAGTTGGTATTTTGAAGGTTTTAGAATTTCTTAAGTTTGATTTGAAGTGGAGTTTGATGTTATCAATATTTGTCTGAGGTTCTGACCCTTGGAATAGGTTCGTGTAGTGATTTGGACTTTTGCGTAAAGTTTGGCGTCATTCCGGAATATTTAAGTATGAATCGGACGCGTTCGTCGAAGTTTGAATGTTTGGAAGTTTAAAGAAAGGCTTCAATCGTCGATTCGTAGTTTTGATGTTGTTTTGTATGATTTGAGGCCTCAATCAGGTTCTTGTTACGTTTTGGGACTAGTTTGTGTAATTGAATAGGGTCTCAGGTGCCTCGGGTGTGTTTCGGAGGTGTTTGGATTGTGTCGCGCTCTTATTTGATGTTTCGGCATCGTTTCTTTGGGCATAAAGGGCAATATGTTGAGGAAACAATCTTTTATTTGTGATTATATTGAACCACTAGATCAGTATCGTAATTACGGAGTCATAGCATAAGAATCGTCGAATTCCGATGTCGTACGGGAGAGTTATGCCCATTTCCGTGTCGAACAGAATTGTTGGTTTCTGGTGTGAAGCTTTGTTCTTTGCGAACGCGAGAGAGGTTCCACGAATGCGAAGAAGGATTTCTGGGTTGACCAGTCAACGTGAAAAATTTCTCTTCGCAAACGCGAAGGTCTCCTGCGAAGGCGATGAAGAAAAATCATCTAGACAGTGTTTTAAACCGAGAATTTTAGTATTTTGGGAATATCTTGAGTTCTAGAGCTCCGTTTGAGGTGGATTTCGCAGCGTTGTTCTTGTCTCAACATGGAGGTAAATATATAACCTTTATTTTAATGTTTCTCCATGATTATTTCCATTGGTTATTATTTTTATCTGCATTTAGATTGTAGAAATTGGGATTTTGAGCCCCAAAGTTGAGAAAGGGTAAATCTTGGATTTGAGGGTCAATTCATGGATGAAATTGGATGATTTTCTTGATATAGACCATATATTTATGGGTAATACTTATTTTCAATAATTTTTGGAATTCAGGCACGTGGGCCCGAGGGTTGACTTTATTGACTTTTCGAGCAGAGTTGAAAATTATTATAAATTTATCTATTATGAGTATTAGAGTATATTTTTATTGATTTGCACATTGTTTGACTAGTTTTGGAGCGACAGGCATCGGTTTGAGGTGTTAGAGTGGCGTTGGAGCCGGTTATGGAACTTCGGAGCGAGGTATGTCTCCTGTCTAACCTTATGAGGGGGAAACTACCCCCTAGGTGATGTAATTCTTATGTGCTATTAGTTTTGGGTGCTACTTACGCACGAGGTGACGAGATTCCGTACGTGGCTAAAGCATGTTTATGTTCGGGTAGACTTAGGACTTTACCATGTAATGTTTGAATTATTTGAACTCATTCTTCTAGCTTAATTAATTGAAATTATAATTGAACTTGATTTAGAAATTACATATATATTAGGCCGAAGCCTTATCACCTTGAGTTGTTGGTAAGTTATTTGAGAATCGATAAAGGTTATACTCACTTTGTGTTCATATACTGTATCATAAGCACAGGACTCGTAATTCGAAAATTCCTTTCCTTTCTTGTGGAGCGGGCCAAATGCCTCGGCAGGATCATGTACCACACTTCTACAGGAGCGGGCCGTTCGCCTTGGCAGTATAATAGATGCATTTATAGTACATGTCGCTCGACCCTCGGCAGTGTACACGTTATGATGGATCAGGCCGTTCGCCTCGGCAGTATCATATTCCTTCTGGGATCGGGCCGTACGACCTCGGCATAATCGTGCATTATATCGCTAGCAGTCCGAATATTCATGAGATTTTGGTCCTTCCATTGATGGCTTGCATTTTATGTGGTATTTCTTATTCATTTAATATTGGCACAGGATATTTTTCGAGCTGTTGAGATAGGATATGAGATTGAGAAGTTTATATCATTAAAAGAAGTTTTGAGAGGTTATGTTGGTTACTGTTTCATCCTACTATTACCGTTGTGCTTTATATCTATTTAGGATTTAGCATACTGTTTTATTGGACCTCTAGTAAGTGTCTGCGTCGACCCCTCGTCACTACTTCTCCGGAATTAGGCTAGATACTTACTGGTTACATGTTGATTTACGTACTCATGCTACACTTACTGCATTTATTGTCTAGGTATATATATATTTTTATTCTGGTAGTCTTTTGGGCGCAAGGGCACGGCTGTTGGGGGGACTTACGGTGAGCTGCATTCCATGTTACGATGCGCGATATACAAAATCTCCATCAGAGTTATTTATATTCTTTTATCTAATTTGTATTCCAAACAAATGTTGTATTATTATTATAGTCCTAGTATATGCTCATGCATTTGTGACACCGGGTTTTGGGGGTTCCTACTAGATGTTCATTATTGCAGTTCACGTAATAATTATCATTTTACTTTATAATTTATATTATACGTAAATTAGAAATAAAATCACGGATTTTCTATGAGTACCAGATTTTACTTTACTTATTTAATGGGATTCATAATTTCGAAAATAATAAAATAAGTAACTAAGTTGATTAATTACTGTTGGCTTGCCTGACGGCGAGTTTAGGTGCCATCACGACCTACAGTGGATTTTGGGTCGTGATAGCTTGGTATCAAAGCTCTAGGTTCACTTGGATCTCACGAGTCATGAGCAAGTCTAGTAGAGTCTTGCGGATCGGTACAGAGACGTCTGTACTTATCTTCGAGAGGCTACAGGGCTGTTAGGAGCACTTCCCTTCTTGATTCCTCATCGTGTGATTTGATTCTATTGAAGTTTATGCCTTCATTTCCTTCTACTCAATCTTATGCGACGTGGAGCGTTTGTTATCAATTGAGCATCGAGGAGTTGGTGTGGTACTGCAGACGTGGTGCAGGATGTTTCTCTCTGCGTATTCGGACATGCTATTATTGTTACCTTGCAGAAGGGTGTTCTGTCATTTCAGCCTAGTATCTATATTTCCTGTGGTTTTGAGGCTATACTTAGATTATTATGATCTTCATGCATTGTTATCGCACAATGTTGGTGTAATGGTAGGGTGCTTGTTTTTGTGTCGATGCAATGAATGAGCCGAAAGGAGGATTTCTCAGTGCATGATTTAGAGGTTCGGCATTTAATTCCAGTAGAGGAAAGGAATCGGACTATGCATCTTCCGGCTTTGGTTGATGGAGTAATGAGACTGGATATTTTTGAGTGTGGGGCAATTCTCATTTGTGATGTGGTGTCGTCATCCTTGTTTGAATGCATTAAGGTTCATCGGTGTTATGGTCTTCTTTGATTTGCCTTCGAGGCAAGGTGTTGTGAGATAGTTCCTAAGAAGCAATTGTCAGAGATGGCGGTGTGTAGCGGTTTCAGAATTAAATCGGTATTTCTAATGTTGATGGCTCGAGAAAGATGATCTTCTAGGAGGCTTAGAGTTGGTAGCAATTTATTAGTTCAGGTGCTACAGAGATGGATTTTGATTTGAGGCAGCATTTGGGTAGCGAAGGATGAGAAAGGACATGGTGGGAGGTGTCTCGCGGTGGTTGAATTGCTAGTAGGTCAAGTATGAAAAGCAGAGGTTGAGAAGTTGCTTAACGGAGATGGTTTAACCGAAATGAGAGTGGTAGAGTAGCATATGGATTCTGTAGTAGGATAGTCACATGCCTTGAGAAAAGTTTAGAGCGATTTGGAAATCATGGTGGACGGTGACTGGGTCAACAGATTTTATTTGGGATGGTGGCTAATGTACTGAGGAAGATTGAATATGGTGGAGAGGAGTTTCCTTGAAATGAAGAGGGGTGTGAAAACTTTATTATCGCTTTTGGGATGCAACGTGACTTTGAGTTTGGAATGTATTGTCGGACTTTCAGTTGATGTTAATGGGGAATGAACAGACTTGTACAGCTCCTGGACGAGCATGGGCTCAGGAGGGTTTACTGAGTTCGTGGTAGTTGTACCCAGTGCAGCGTCGTTGGAAGACATCAAAATGGGATTCCACAGGTGGGTTATCTCCTGTAAGCAGGTTAGCAGTTGCGTGATGTAGATGAAGTTTCTTCGAAGAGTTCTACTTTCTACCCAACAAAAGGTCGAATATGTGATTATGGCTAATAATTCGGAATGTTCATGAAAAGTTTAACAAGAGACTACAAGAAATTTGGCGGGTTTGACGGTGCGAGATCATGGTAATTGAGAAGGAAGACTCCTCGTGGGTTCTACATTATGTGATGGTAGCTTAAAGCTAAGTGGGGGAGCCCATCGTCTATGATTGGGTCACGTGGTTGTCTGCTTGTGTGGTTTCTAGTTAGCGGTGCATTGGTGGATAATTTATGACTAAAAAAAAGAAAACATCAGGAGTAATTCGAGCAAAGAACTTGATGAATGTGTGCTATATTTCACCTTATTGATTTGTGTGCAGGTTTTGGAAAGACTCAGAGTTTATGAATCTTGTGGATGTGATGTACAAGGAAAAGAATTCAACTGGTTGCTTCTTTGAGAAGGTGTTCATGTTCTAGCAGACGTTGGAGTATGGTTGTATTCGGGACCAGGGCAGAGTGGGTGACTCTCAACAATGGTCCCAGTGGGTTCAAAAATTTAAGGTGCAACGTCTAAGGATTTTGTGGTCCATTATGTGACTGAAGACTAGGATTTTGTAGCAGAGTATGAGGAATACTTAGGGAAATTCCTATGTTATCATCAGATCTGCGGGGGAGAAATGGGAGAAAATACTTCGGATTCGTAAAAGATCTTTTAGAACGGGTGTACCAATTGGAGATGTTATTGTGCACATAAGGAGGGTATGAGATGGTTCATGGGTATTGAGACGATATGGTCTCGTGATCCGGGTCACTCGGGATGAGTGCTGATCGAGTTCGTTATGTTTTAGAATGGAGCTATTATTATTATTTCTAAGGCAAATCAAGAGTAAATTGGAAGAAGTTGGGTCGGTTAGTAATGGATTGGATCAGTGTGATTGTGACAATGATTAGTTCCTTCGTTATGTAAGCTATACGAGTGCTTCGTGGTTGTACATGCGAGCTTGACAACCACCGTAATTTGATTGATTTGGAAGTATTTGATTATAATGGCCTCATATGTGTAGATTGATCCCGAAAGAGTTATGGTGGTTTAGACCACAACTTGAGGTTGTATTTTCTGCAGTTATGGGAATTCGGTTGGACGTTGCCATCGTTCCTCTGAAATGTGTTGAGTGAAAGGGTTTCCAGATGATGAAGTGTTTATTCTATTGGTGGTTCATGAGTTATGATGAGATTTTGTACCCTCGCGTAGCGGCATGATAGGTGCAGTGAGTGGCATGAGAATTGAAAGTTAAGGATCAAGGTTGTGGCTCGGTGTTGATAAGAATGTCACGAGCTCGAATGAGCACGAAAAATTTCAGATGTTTAGAGGAAGCTGGCATTATCTTAGTGACGTCTGAGAATGGTGTCCTGGGTAAGAGGCATCGTGTATTTATTTGCGGATTCTTGGTTGGCTTTACAGAATTAGTACGGTTGGTGGTGTGGAGGTGCGGACTTTGCTACCTGGTGTGGAAGGTCGTGGGAGCGTATCCCACGAGGAAATTTGTATCAGTGTGACATGTTAGTCACTTGATTGATAAGGATTGAAACCAAGTATGGAGATTTTGGTACTATCGCTAATGTGAGAGTTTATTCCTGAAAGGCACTGTAGTCATTTGGTTGTGGACTGTGAGAGTCGGGTCAGATTGGACGGTTGTTCATATGTGTCAAAAATAGGGCCATTATGGATCCTTGGAATGTTGTTGGCCCAGTATAGTATGATCAGTCAGCTTGAGGTCCGTTGATGGGTCTAATGTTAATGTGTGCTCTACATCAGGTCGGATGTGTTCATTCAGCATAGCGTTGCTTATGGAGGAGTCTTCCCGTATTGGATGTAATTCCTATTGTCAGCTATTCTATGTGAAACGACTTGATTATTCACACGTGTGTTGTGATCCCGTGTAGTTTGTGGAGTTATATGAGCAAGATGGCTCTCGAGATGCAGGTCGTTATGGTACCATAGTCGTGCTTGGCATTTTGTAGTGCATGGCGGTATCTATCTCCTCAGGGTTGTGTTTATACACTTGGCGTGCTTGTGGTTGATATTCAGGCATTTCGTGGATATGAGAATTTTGGCTCGGTAGGTATTTCCTGATAGATTGCTATGTGTGGATCGGACGACACGCCGCCAAGGGTATGATGTATGGGTCGAGTTGCACGCCGCAACGGTATCATGTGTAGATCGGGCCGCAATAGTGAGATGTTGGGTACAATCCCTAATACTTATTTTGTGTGCCTTGTTTCTCATCTCTAAGATAGGTTAATAGCATATGTTTGGCCATTTTATTTGTTACGCGGGCTGGGTATTTCTTTGCCAGAGTTCGTTCTTCTTTATGGGTTACATTCGAGTTTGTAGTTTATCGGTGCATTGATAGCGACATATGAGATTTTTGGCGGTGTTTGAGTTGGCTTATTGCCCGAGCAGCTTGTACTGGGTAAGACGAGGTTATTGGACCTGAGATCAGTGCAATCAAATTTATATAAGGTATATTAGAGGGAAAATGTCACTATTCAGTTCAAAATGAGGCAAGAGTTTTGTTGAGCGGAGGACTCCGTGAGTTATTGATTTGACGGGTGATTATGAGTTCCTGCACATTCCTTTCATTGTTGCAGTATTGTGAGGATTGAGACCGGGCTTGTATGTATTATGAGGTATATTACGGGCATCAGGTCGGTGAATTTGCAGCTGTGGTGCCTGGAGGAGGTTACCATGGGCAAATGAATTATGTGGTGCATTATGTGATGTCAGCAAGGGTGCATGATCATATGTGGGTTCAGCGTGTGGAGATTGATACGATGTTCGTATGTTAGAATCATGTCTCGTAGAGAAATTCGGATGTTGAAATTTGGTTCTAAGGCTTGTAGGCTAGAATGAAAGAGAAGGTCTTCGGTCTGACTCGAGCTAATGTGCTCAACTGGGCTATGGTGGCACGTTAGGTGCACAAGGTGTTGAACAGTGATGTTGGACAGCTCTAAAATAGTTCTAGTTTATTTAAGCGGGCTATTCCCCGAAAATGCCATTCCTTTTTCGTTGGGGGTCACAATCTTCCTTATTTGGTCAATTCCTGCATAAAGGTAGGGCTGGGCAGTAAAGGGCGGTACCAACTACGACTAGAAAGCGGTCACTCCTGTCTTCGCGAGCCTTCACTGCCCCATTCTGTAACTTCCCTTCTTTCCTCCGTCCACGAGGCTGTAAAAAGAGAGAAAGGGGTGGATTTTCTATGAGGTAAAGGCCCGGCCGCGCGACCTCCTTCCATCCGCGAAGCTGAGGCGGGAGAAAAAGCGTAATTCCCTGGTATCATAGGTTACCTTTCTATCTTCCTCCCCGCCCGTTTGACTTATGGCATCATCGACTTGCTTTTCAATCAAAGCGATTTCATAACCATAAAGAAAGACCTCCAAAACGTTGGTTAGGGTTCCAAACCTTTCTCTAATAATAAGGTAAGCTTTCAAGCCGCTGCCCTTTAAAGGAGCGGGCACAGTGAACTGTAATTGTGAAAAGATTGGAAGATCTGGCCAAAGAGTCGTCCAGCAGCTACCCATTCTCTGACAAAATGTACGTCTAGCTCAACACAATTTTGGGTGCACCCAAACAGCTCTTCTCGGGCAATGTATAGCTTACGTTGAGCTCGCACCAAACAAAAAAGCACCGGTGTATCCTATATGTACTCGCTTTAACCAACAAACCTTTGACTTTGACTGTGAAAAGCGGAAAATAGGCACACAGTAGTTTAGAGTAGAAGGGGGAAACTGACCACATGATCGGCAATGGGCATAAACCCTAAAACAAGATTCACTCGTTCTTCAGTCCTCACGTAGACATGAAACAGAGGAGGCCTTTCTGAACAGGAAAGCATTTTTTGTCGGCCTATACGCTGACTCTGAATCAAAGATTTACTCACTGCGTCCGCACCCCCCTAAGCGGACGAGAAAGAAAGGATTTCTCGGAGCAACCCCCCAGGTTCCGACCGATGGAAGGATCTAATTTGAAGAAGTAAGTCAAAAAATAGGAAATACTGCTAGATGGCTAGCAGATTAGCAGCAAAGTACGCTTTTACTTCCTTTTCTAGAAAGGGCCTTTCTCGCTTGTTTAGTAAAGTCAAGTTTTTGGCCTTATCTTGCAGGTGACGACGACGTCGAGTTGACGGCAGAGAAAGACTCGGCATTCATGATGCGCCCATTCCTATGTCCATTCCTTTAATACTTCTGGCTCTCGGGAGTCGGATTCGTGCAAAAAAGTAACATCCGAGATTCAGCAACCTTTGGCTCCCCACACGGTTGTGGCCGGCTAGTTGCGGTGCCATTTTAATCTTCTAGCCCCGCGCTTTTTCGAAGAATCCTGCACCCATGGGCATACGGCCTGGCAGGCCTTCCCTTTCCGCCGGAGGGCCTATACGCTGACTCTGAATCAAAGATTTACTCACTGCCAACAAAAACATACTATATTTATACCTGAAAATGAGTGAGATTCTCACTATTCAGAACAGTGGAGCTTTCGATCAAGATCTTCTCGCCTCACCCATTTGGGCTCTCGCTCAAAGTAATCTCAATTTTACGACGAAGCCCTTCCTTCCAATCCAAGCCGGGCGAGCAAGAGCACCCCTGGTCGCAACTAATGTCGTAAGAGAAGAAATCGTATCGATACCCGGTGAAAGGCTTGCTTGACTATAAACTTGTCCTTGGGCTTACCACTTCTTAAAACTTGCGATCGAGTGTCGATCGCTCCATTGCCTGGGCAAGATCTGACGGGTCGCCTGACCTGGGCTGATGGCGCTTCGTAACACCAAGAGCTTGGTTTGAAAGGTGACAGCCACCCTTGAAAGAGTGCGTAATAGCTCACTGATCGACGGCTTTTTATTGGGAACGTAGCGAGTGAAATAGGTTTTGGTATTCCTTCTCGAGCTTCTATTTCTTCCGTTAAAGGAGATTCGAGAAAAGATGGCAAACGAACGTTCTCCTGTGCTTCCAGACATGCTGAGCTCCACATATTCTTGTTCAGTCAAAGAGGAACGGCCTAAATGCTGAACTATTGACCCTACTGATAAATGCTTTGGTACTCCAATCGACAAGACTGAAACCTTCGCTTGCACCACTAGAGTCGTTCCGGCACTTTGAGTTGTTACCAATAGTAGTGTAAACTAGGAATGTGCTAGTAAACTGTAGCGAAATCACTGGAAATGAGAGAGATGTGAGTGTCAATCATTCTGTCAGCATGCTAGCCTTGCTTTCGCGTTCCCCCTCCTTCCTTAGATCAGGTTAGCACTTATGATGCTTCACACAACTATATTCAATCAATTGAGTAGAGAGGGCAATTGAATCAGTCGTCATCCTTCGCTCTTGTGCTAAAGGCTCTCTTACCACAGGTCGCCATTACATCCTTTTTCGAAAGGGTAGATGTTTTTCTCCTCGATTCATCGAGATTTCAAGTTGACATCTCGAACATAATCCTGTTGTTGGTAATGGCTGCTCCAAAGTTTTCAATTCCACCTTATCAACCTGAAAAGAGCTAATACGGGCAAAAGTGCTTATTTGGTTGGGAAGAATAGGAACTGAGCTGACCGTCGCACCTGACTTCTATATCCCATTATCCATAGATCTCCTTCCTTATCGTTGCCGGTCTAAGCAGAAGGTTGCTAAGTCAGATGTCCGAGCCGCCTCCCTTCGCCATTCGATGCTTCCACCTTCCCGTGACATTTTTTACCCAAAACAAAAGGCGCTACCAAACTGCGCTAGGACCGTGGAGGGAGCCTCAATCGATCTTTTCTAGGATTCCTTATCACGCCACACATGGAGATCTTTCCATTGATAGATCAGAGGGTCCCCCCTTGAACAAATTCTTAAAGGTTAGGTTACTACCTGCTTCTACGGAAGAGGTTTACTTTGTACCGCCCGGAGGTCATATAGATCAGAATCCAGAGCGATAAGAACGAAAGGGTTGGTGTGGCAGACAGGTCAAAAGTTGTTGATAACCTGGCGGCTGCTACCAGTCCATGACTTGACATCGATAGAATGCTACCTCCAATTCCCTGTATGTTCGATAGAGCCAAAGATTCCCCCCCACTGATAGGAGTACGCCGATTACACTGAAAACCTTCAAGGACAGGCGTAAAGCCCTCCTCACTGGTTGGCAGAGACCCTATTCGATCGTATGGACATATTCCCATTTATGGCACAGTATCCCAAGCATTAAGGCTCTGTAGAGCTAGTCTCCCTTGAGACTTGCTGCCGCAAAAGCTCTTTCTGCTGCTCCTTCGCCTGCGGATTAAGCTGTAGAAAAGATTACTAACGGACTTAGAATACGAATGAGATCAAAAAGGCCATCATTGGGGAAAACGATGCAATAGCTTCGGTTAGAGCAAAGCCCAAAATGGCATAACCAAATAATTGTTTTGCCAATGATGGATTTCGCGCCACGGAATGAATCGAGGAACTAAGGACGTTTCCAATACCAATAGCAGCTCCCGCTGAAGCAATTGTAGCAGCTCCTGCACCCATTGATTTTGCACCTATCTTTCTGATCTCCTTTCCTTCTATTCATCAGATTTTAGGCTTTGACCCAGTGAAAAATGGGGTTGATGGTGTTGGCTAAAAAAGGGGGAGAGAGGAGAGCCTTAGGGTACGCTCACTTCTGCATTTTTATTTAGGTTCTCGAGATTCTCAATCGCTCTTTTTAGTGGGGAGGAATAGTATGTGAATGGCAGTTCTCAGACTTCAAACAAGAAGGAAAGCCAAGGGCAAGGGAGTTCGCTCCCTCCGTCCCATGGTTCAATACCCAGAACTACCAAATGAAAGAGACAGCCTGGCATGCGCCACTAAAAAGAGAAGCATCTCGGCGGAAAAAGGAGGTGCTTTACGAGTGGAATCTGCGGGAAGAAGCGTAAGAAAAGGTATCTAACCTCCATAGGGAGCAAGGCAAAGTCTTGTTATCAACGTTGATTCCTATCGAGTTGCCCAAAGGCTTCTCTTCTGACTGTGCTCGTTGGGGCATTAAGCCTAGGGTCAATCTGACCCTTGCCGCAGGCTCCCCCTGAGTCTTTGCTGCAGCTTTCACAGTCCCACTCCTCCTCAGACCAGACTGGGCTGCATTGCCGTACCTTCATACCTTCACCGTCCTTTTCATTTCTTATTACTCCTTTCGTTCACTTTTTCTAACATTTCTAGTACCAACTAATTCATTCGGGCGAGACATCTTACGATGTAATGATGCGCCCATATTTGGTTACCCGAAGCTCATGTAGAGGCACCTATGGCAGGATCCGTCATCTTGGTGAAGTACGTGAATCGACTCCCTCTTCGAGTCCAGACCTTTTAACATAAAATAAAGAATAAGGGACTGACTTCTTTCTTGACAAGGATCCTGAATAAATCGCACATGCTCCAAGGACTTCACGGAATTAGGAGGCACACAGGTGGTATACCAAGAGAAATGCGGGTAAGCGACGAGGGAAATTGCCTCAACAAAACAAGTTTTTATTTCCAGAAAGATCCCTAACCTAGGCAACGAAAAAGGGGCCTGATACTTCAACTAGAGGTGCGACCAGTTGGTTCACCAAACCCCGGATTTTTCGAATGGTAATGAAGCTTGCCATTCTGTTTATTTGGCCGAATCCGACTCAAGGGAAGATGGATTGGATCGAGAGGCGATGCTTATGCCTCTTCTTTATCGATAGGATTCCCATCATTTTCAGTCTACGGCGAAGGAGACAAGGGCGAGGCACCGAACATGTTCTACCCTCAACCTCCATCCGTCATTAGTAATCTCAATTCGCTTTTCCTATTCACTAGTACACTGCGCGCTACAACTAGCAGCCCCTTTACAAGGTTGGGAAAAGGCTAGCGCGCAACGGCTGATGAAAAGCCACGGCCAAGACTCACCAATAAGGTAACTCCGCCCTGTGTTTTTTGGATCAAATCCGGTGACAAGTCTCCACTCATGTCCTTCCAGAGCTGGGTAAGTGATCTTCAAGGGCATCTCCCCCATCCATTCTTCCCAGCGCTCCATCAGGGGATAACAGACCAAACAAGGACAATCTAGAAGAAGAAGAACAATGAGATCCTAACCTCTTCTCCTTTCTTTCTCTTCTTTCTTTTTGATACTTGGTTGGCAGGGTCAGGGCCTTTCTCGCTGGGCGAGCGCATCCGATTCTAAAGTCCTTTCTATCTTGGCACGTTCGAGGACGAGCGTATGTTTAAGTGGGGGAGAATGTGACGATCTGACCGGTCGTTTTGAGCTTTAGCTCGTTCGGCGGTTTGAGGCCTTGGGTTGCTTCACTTCATGTATTATGACTTGTACGTGTGGTCGGAGTTTAATTTCGGGAAATTCTGAGTTGATTTGGAAAGAAAATTCTAAATTCGGAAGCTTTCAGTTGGAAGAGTTGACCAGGGTTTGACTTTTGAGTAAACGACCTCGGAATCTGAATTTGAAGGTTCCAATAGGTTTGTTGATTTCGGACTTGGGCATATGTTCGGGTTGAGTATCGGGTGATCCGGGGGCATTTTGGCGCTTAAAATAGAAAGTTGGTATTTTGAAGGTTTTAGAATTTCTTAAGTTTGATTTGAAGTGGACTTTGGTGTTATCGATGTCTGTTTGAGGTTCCGAGCCTTGGAAAGGTTCGTATCATGATTTGTGACTTGCGTATAAAGTTTGGCGTCATTCCGGAATATTTGAGTATGAATCGGACGCGTTCGTCGAAGTTTGAATGTTTGAAAGTTTAAAGAAAGGTTTCGATTGTCGATTCATAGTTTTGATGGTGTTTGGTATGATTTGAGGCCTCGATCAGGTTTGTGTACGTATTGGGACTGGTTTGTGTAATTGGAAGTGGTCAAGGGAGCCTTGTGTGTGTTTCGGAGGTGTTTGGGTTGTGTCGAGCTCTAATTTGATGTTTCAGTGTCGTTTTTTTGGGCATAAAGGGCACTATATTGAGCAATCAAACTTTGATTTGTGACTAGATTGAACCATTAGATCCGTATCGTAATTACGGAGTCATAGCAACAAGAATCATCGAATTCCAATGTCGTATGAGAGAGTTATGCCCATTTCCGTGTCGGACAATATTACTGGTTTCTGGTGCGAAGCTTTGTTCTTCGCGAACGCGAGAGAGGTTCCGCGAACGCAAAGAAGGATTTTTAGGTTGACTGGTCAACGCAAAAAATTACTCTTCGCAAACGCAAAGGTCTCCCGCGAAGGCGATGAAGAAAAATCATCCGGACAGTGTTTTAAACCGAGAATTTTAGTATTTTGGGCATATCTTGAGTTCTAGATCTCCGTTTGAGGTGATTTCACGGCGTTGTTCTCGTCTCAACATGGGGGTAAATATCTGACCTTTATTTTGATGTTTCTCCATGATTATTTTCGTTGGTTATTTTTTATCCGTGTTTGGATGTAGAATTTGGGATTTTGAACCCCAAAGTTGAGAAAGGGTATTTCCTGGATTTGAGGGTCGATTCATGGACGAAATTGGATGATTTTTTGGACATAGACCATATGAGTTATGGGTAATATTTATATTCAATAATTTTCAGAATTCGGGCATGTGAGCTCCAGGGTTGACTTTATTGACTTTTCGAGCGGAGTTGGAAATTGTTATAAATTGATCTATTATGAGTATTAGAGTATATTTTTATTGGTTTGCACATTGTTTGACTAGTTTTGGAGCGACGGGCCTCGGTTTGAGGTGTTAGAGTGGCGTTGGAGCCGGTTATGGAACTTCAGAGCGAGGTAAGTCTCCTGTCTAATCTTGTGAGGGGGAAACTACCCCCTAAGTGATGTAATTGTTATGTGCTACTAGTTGTGGGTGCTACGTACGCACGAGGTGACGAGACTCCGTACGTGTCTAAAGCATGTTTATGTTCGGGTAGACTCAGAACTTTACCATGTAATATTTGAATTATTTGAACTCATCTTGCTGGCTTAATTAATTGAAATTATAATTGAACTTGATTTAGAAATTACATATATATTAGGCCGAGCCTTATCACCTTTAGTTGTTGTTAAGTTATTTGAGAATCGGTAAAGGTTATACTCACTGTGTGTTCATATACTATATCATAAGCACGTGACTCGTAATTCGAAAATTCCTTTCCTTTTCTTGTGGAGCGTGCCGAACGCCTCGGCAGGATCATGTACCACACTCTTATGGGAGCGGGCCGTTCATCTCGACAGTGTAATAGATGTATCTATGGTTCGTGCTGCTCGACCCTCGGCTGTGTACACATTATGATGGGATCAGGCCGTTCGCCTGGCAGTATCATATTCCTTCTGGGATCAGGCCATATGACCTCGGCATAATCGTGCGTTATATTGCTAGCAGTCCGAATATTCACGAGATTTTGGTCTTTCCACTAATGCTTGCATTTTATTTGGTATTTCTTATTCATTTCATATTGGCACTAGATATTTTCCCAGCTGTTGAGATAGGACACGAGATTGAGAAGTTTATATCGTTAAAAGAAATTTTGAGATGTTATGTTGGTTACTATTTCATCCTACTATTACTGTTGTGCGTCATATCTATTTAGGTTTTAGCATACTGCTTTATCGGACCCATCGTCACTACTTTTTCGGGATTAGGCTAGATACTTTTTGGCTACGTGTTGATTTACATACTCATGCTACATTTGCTGCACTTATTATGCAGGTGTATATATATATATATGTCTGGTGGTCTTTTGGGCGCAAGGGCGCGACTGTTGCGGGGTGAGCTGCATTCCATGTTACTATCCGCGCATATAAAGTCTCCATCAGAGTTATTTATATTTTTCTGTCTTAACTTGTATTCCAGACATATGTTGTATTATATTTGTAGTCCTTAGTAGATGCTCATGCATTTATGACACCGGGTTATGGGGGTTCCTACTAGATGTTCATTATTGTAGTTCACATAATTATTACTATTTCACCTTGTAATTTATATTTTATACGTAAATTAAAAAGTAAAATCATGGGCTTTCTACGAGTAACAGATTTTACTCTACTTTTTTTAATGGGATTTATGATTTCGAAAATAATAAAATGAGTAACTAAGTTGATTAATCACCGTTGGCTTGCCTGACGGCGGTGTTAGACGCCATCACGACTTACGTGGATTTTGGGTCGTGACAGTCATTCAAATAGCACACAGATGGTATATAAAAATTTTGACAATAACGATATACATGCAAAAATTATGATACCGGTCAATGTGCTTCTAATTATATTCCTATCTCTGAATTCAACTTTCGTCTTCCGAAAATAAGGAATATCCTTTTAAATTTGTGTGAAATAAATTTTAGTATATTTATTTTTTGCAAATATAACAAATAAAGCACAAGGACAAACATCCTAAATATTGGACTATATTATGTTTTCTTGTACGAACAACTGTATGTTGCTCTTTCAAGAGTGATATCAAGATCGACAACAAAAGTTTTGCTTAAGGCAGAGCAACCAAAGCATTAGGAGGAAACATACAAAAAAAATATTGTCCACAAAGAATTGTTCGTTAAGGTACCATCACATTAAATACTTTTAAACTATAATACATATTTATCTAACTAGCATGACAAAATTGATCATTTGTGTAAGTTTTGATGATGTTCTTTTATTTTAAATTCATGTAATTATGCTAATATAATAATATTTTTTGGTATTTAGATGATTGTTGTATTATTATACATAAATTTCTCTCATTAATTAAATTTTATTGTTCCTTCATACAATTGAATATTTAAATTATCACGTGCCATTATTAACGTGCTAACGCACGTTTATAGATACTAGTACTATATTAAAAGCACGAAAGCCCTTAGCGAAATGTCGTTCGCATTTTTTACCTTTTAAAAATAAATTTTACATTGGACAAACTTGTGATTTAATTATTCTCCTAATATTTAAAATTTTAATATCAATTAAATTTTATCTATTCCTAATATTTAGGATTTAGCGTTGACTAAAATTGTGGTCATTAAATCTTTCCTTATTAGGATTGGGTAGTAACCCCTAATATTTAGGGATTTAAATCCCTAGAAATCTATAAATATTTTATAATAATATAATAACAAACACGCGTCCGCCTCTAGCTTTCTGCAAAATTATACAAATCAACACAAATTCATAATCATTTATGTTCAAAGTAATCATTTATATAAACAGAGAAAATGACGTTTGGGCCAGAAGAAACAACTTATAAACCCAGTTTTTAAATTTAATTAAATGCATTATGTAAGGTGAACATTTAAAAAATTAAACCCATTGTTCATACTTAATTACTTTTGTGCAAGTTTTGTCACAATTTTATTTTTCATTCATATTATTTCTATCTATGCTGTTAAGGTTTTTATCACATGTTTCTATATATTTTAATAAATATGTTCAAGTTAATATTTCTTTTGCCGGATCCATACATACAATAAAATGAAAAATTAATTACAAAATTAAAATTGTATATTTTGATTTCAATTTTCATAAATATCTTTCATATGTTTCATGTTTATGAGAAGATAGAGTTTACTGTTGAAGTTAACTAATGCTAATAAAAAATTTAAATATAAATCTCACTTAAATAATAATAATATAAAGCTGAATGATTGGTATAAACTTCCAATTCAATTTGTAAGTGGTTCTCTTGAAATAAATAAAATGTTCCTTCAATTAATAAATGAGTGAATAATTTGACTTAAGGCTATGAGGGGTCTATGGAGCAATTTTCCTTCGTAATTAAGTTAGCTAAATAGGAGAAATATTTATTACTTTTAGGAATTTATATTATCGTCTTGAAATTTACTCAAAATATAATATTTTATAATATTTATGTAATTTCTTAAAATCTTTTCCTCATCGACACAGATATAAGCGCAATACAGTACGTTAAGACCAATAATGTCTAAATATTGAAATGAGTGATATTAATAAGAGTTGGAATAAAAATCATGTCTTTAAAGGAAATAATTAATTATTTTTGGCAATTTAAAGTAACCAAATACTATTAAACGTCTGTTACCCTCACGGTTTACCGTTTATTACTTGTGTGTTGATGCAAACGCTGTCGTTTAAGGATCCATCGGGCAAATCTCCTGCTCTTCGCTGGTTCTCGTAGGTTCATTCCTTAATCAGTCTACCAAACTTAGTAGTGTATTTTTACTACTCGTATAAAAGACCTACAAATTGATTGAATCGAAATATAGTAAAAAAGAATGGAGGAAGATAGAATTCTAGAGAGAGAAAGGTACCAAATGGAGCAGATTCGCCAGCTGGAATCTGAGGAATTGCAAGTTGAAGAAGTGGATGAAGAAGAATCATCAGACGATGAATTAACGTATAATTTTACTGTTTATCGTACTCTGATTTTCCGTTTCAATTTCTATGTGTTATTAAAAATTTTATTTTGGGTATTTAGTTTAGAGTAATCGTTGTGCTTGGAGAGTCCAAGGGAAGTTGTTGGACAGATGGGTCTTTTTTTTTTTTTTTGGAGATTTATATGCTTAATTTAGCTATATCATTTGTTTGCAAATTGGAAACGGAAAATGAAAGAAATAGTATATACAACAACAACAACCCAGTAAAATCTCACAAGTGGGGTCTGGGGAGGGTAGTGTAAGTTTAGTGTAAGTTTGTTTCCGAAAGACCCTCAGCTCAAGAAGACGAAAAGAGACAATATATCAGTACCATCAACAGAAACCATAGAAAGGAATAGTATATGAAGCTCATAATTTTCGTTTGTTGAAAATTTCATTAGATTATATATATTTTGATGATGTGGTGTCGGGCCAGCTTGCGTGCACTCGACTATTCCACGGGCACTTGCTACTTCCCACCAGCACAAGTACCGAATAACTTGCCCACTAAGGAATTCCATTAAAATTATGTTGGGCATTTAATAATTTTTCTTGGCTTGGCTACTCAGATAAAAGGAGAGAAGTTAGAATGTTGGCAATTGGATGACTTGGGAATCAGAAGAATGCCTATTTTCTTGGAGTATTTGGGAATAACTTCTAACTTGGACTGTAGGTATCATTGTAGTAGTGGAAGAATGCAAGAGGTTCTTTGTGCCTTATTCAGTCACTTCTCTTTCTGCCTCTAAATTTCACCTATAAACTTGTCTTTCTAATGCTACACAGCTTCTTCAAATTTAATGGAGGGATACATGTTTAGCTGTTTTCCTTCTATAACCCAGAAATCCCCGAGGGCTTGTAGTGCATAGTTCAAAACTCGGTGGATAATGGGCCCGCCGTTCTACCATTCTCCGCTTAAATATTAGGATTTTGTCTGTGGTAGAATTCGAATCCGTGACATGCGCCAAACCAATGCATCACGCGCTGAGCTCTTAGCCCTAGACCAAAGCCATGGAGCAAGATACATTTTTAGCTCTTCTTAGATCTTTTAAAAAGGACGCATTTTCCATGTTACCTGCATAGCTTCATGTCTTAATAAGTACATTAATGTTTTCTCATATTAGTTATGTTGGTTCAAACTTATATTGATAATAAAAAAATGGAATTTTATAAGAAATTTGAAAATTTATAAGGTTGTGGCTTTGCAGTCAATGAAGTGGGATGAAAACCATAGGAGATCATGTTCAAATCTTAGCAGAGACAAATAAGTGCTAAGTGATTTTGTCCTATCTACTTAAGCTTTGGTTGGTTGAGTTACTCGGTAGTTTTATTGGTGAGAAATAGCAGGTATTCGTTTGTATAGTTCAGGTGCGTGCAAGTTGTCCCGATCACTAATATGTTCAAATATGAGTTGGAGGCCAATCAATCTGATTCTTCTGACATAGTCCCAGTGTGCTGATTGATATATTCAGTCTCCTCTTTTTAAAATAATGGTGCTTGATTGGGCGTGAAACTTAAGAAAGAACTTTTGGCACATAGCAAAAGTTCCCTTTTTCTTTTTAATAACCCATGTAACAAAAGTATCCTTGGAACTTGTAGTCTTAAACATGCCATGATATTTCTATGGCTATAAGAACATTTTATAAGGGTAGAATGAGAGGTTTAAAGTTAAAGAATTTCCAATTAAAGAAAGTTGCCATGCTTTTTGGAATAGACTAAAAAGGAACGAATGTCATAACAAGTGACTAACATTTTTCAGCTATGTGATCTAATGGAGTTTCATCTCATGACAAGTGTCAATTAAGAATTTCCTTACAGAAAGTACCAATTATGAAATGATCTTTTTTGGTACTTGGCTGTTGATCATAGTTATCGTACTTCGGCGGGAGCATCCGCATCTGGTGAATTTACTTATGACACCTCTTTGGCTGCCTTACATTCTTACCTTGGTGGTAGGTGTATTCTGCTTTTCAATTTTCATTTTTCATATACTTTTTCAGGATGATGTATTTCTCCACGCTGTTTGGCTTATTGTTTTTACATTTTCTTGTGTCAGATGTCGAGGATACTCATAACAGGCTGGCCTTCTTGGACGGCGGGGCTGTCTTAAATGTTCCTCTATTCTATCTTGAAGGTACTTGTATTATTCGGTTGCCTTGTGGCTATGCCTTTTTTCTATTAAAATATATATATATATATATATATATATATATATATATATATATAAAAGTATTTATGGAGGAGAAGGAAATATGACCACAAAGTGTTTGACACAAGCTGTCTTAGTTGTGCAATTCTTGATGTGAGGTATGTTACTATATGATGTTTGTGAAGTTCAACTAGATCCTATCTTGTCTCAGTTTCTTCTTGAGAAGTGTCTGCACTTCATGAGTCTTTTACCATAAATGAATTTCACTTTTCCTTTTTAAAAAATAAATAAATTTGAAATTTGTGTGTCTTTTATATCTAACATGATTTTCTAGTGATTATTTAGATTAACCATTCAGAAGTTTGAAACCCTAAATACTTTATTTAAGATTCATGACAGTGGTTTCTCTACCATTTTCTAGTTATCTAGCTACAAGAATCATTTCATTTCCTTCTGATACTAATGAATATAAGTTAATTCTAGATGGTAGCTATGGAGTAATATCTTAAGCTTTCATTCAGTTAGCACTAGTAGAGCTGTAAAATGGTCAAATGCTATTTTTCCAGCTAATTTCATGGTATGTTTGCTTAGTTGTTCCCAAATTAGCATGTAAGCTTTTCTTTCAGCTCAATAATTACTTCAGAGTTCAGATTTTTAGGCAACAAATGTTAAGTTCCTTATCATAAATAAAAAAAAGGCAGCAAATGTTAATTGTGTGGGTTCCTTGGGTAGTTTAACATCCGTTATAGTGCCTTATGTGCTTTATTTTACTCATCTTCTTAGGAGTTGTTTTATTTCCCGAGGCTACACTTCCTCTGCGAGTTGTTCAGCCTAATTTCATAGCTGCTGTTGAAAAGGCACTGAGGCAAGTTGATGCTCCTTACACGATCGGCGTGGTAGGTGGACGCCTAATGTCTCTGATATTTTGTTCTCTTTCTGTAGAATTTGTTTCTCTCTTTGACTTTTGAGTGCGATTGCTGGTAAAATTTTATTCCAGATTCGAGTTCACAGGGATCCAATTAATGGAAGGATAAAATTAGCAACCACCGGTACAACTGCTGAGGTATGGAACTTGAATCCTCCGCCTTTCTTGATAGTTATTTTTTTGAATACCTAATCGAGTTGATTATATTTCTCTGATAAAGTAATAAGTGACATGAATTTTGACTGTTTCTGAAGAAGAAGAAGAAAGTTCATGTGGGTTTTTGTGACATTGCATCTTGTTACTATATCTGAATTCAGGTCCATTTATTTCCCAAAACTGTTATAAGGTTGAAAGGTTTCTGGTTCTACATAATCTAAAGTAAAACATGAGGGAGAGAGCTTTCTGTTTTAGTTTATTTGAATTTTGAAAAAAGACATGCTCTAGAAGCAGATCGAATCTGTATTGTCAACTTTTTGTTGGTAATACATCCCTTTCTACTGTAGTCGAAACTAATGAGGTGCATATAGTTTCTTGATGGCAAGTTCAAAATGGTGAAAGCAATGTCTAAAGTTCTTTCTTTCTGTTGTATGTTAGTTGCATGAGCTAGTTCTGTTTGTTTCTGTTATTCCCTCTGTGCTTTCGATGTTGCAACTCATGGTTGTTTGGGATATTTAAGCTAAGAGTTGAAATGCCTTTTTCTTTTCCCTCTACATTAGCCAGAGATTGGTGGGTGAGACAATTTCTTTCTTTATTTATTTTGGGACTAAAAGTGATCCCATACATAATATTCAAGGTAATGTGTGATCAATTGATGAATTTTCCTTGAAGTTGGAAAAGTTTCCAACAGCCCCAAGGTACCAACCAAGACATTCAGTTGGAGAATATTATTAATTTTAAGGATATCTGTATATTAAAGATGATCCTGCCTGTATCTAAACGAAACAACTGAAAGATATACATCCTTCAGATGAAAGCTGTTTTGTGTGGCGAAGTCTTAGATGTGGGTTACAAAATGTCAAGCATGTCGAAACGTGGAAATGATTTAAGTATGACCTTGGGACTATGAAACGGTGCTCCAATATGAAAGTGATGTTCGTTAGAGAAGGGGTGAGCATTGCCACAATTATGATCTAAAAATGGCTAGAATTTGACACTATGATAAGCTTGGCCTGTTACAAATGAATGTAAGTTCAGATACAGGGTAAGTTTTAGTACAACAATAAGGTTTCTCCATTACAGCAACAACAAACCCAGTGTAATACCACAAGTGGGGATTCTCCATTACGGAATTGATTTGATATATAGGAACCTTGTTGCTTGATGTGCTGCTCTGAGTTCACAGGTATCCTTAATTCTTGGGAATTCTCAGTTTAAGGTATTGCTAAGTTTTTACATTTGTCTCTTGTCGTTGTAGTGGAACATGCTTTCTTGGTAGCACTTATTATTTTAATGCTCTAAAAAGAATTAAGGGTAGACAGTATCTTATTTCCCTTTAGATTCTTTCTGACAAACCCTTCTTCTGCGGTTCTGCCTTCTTTCACCGAGGAGGAGAATAACATTCCTACAGGATGAAGACTTTGCATAACACTCAGCTGAAAAAGTACTTGATAAACAGAAAACTTTATGAAAGTAAAAGCACTAAGTACAAGAGTCATATGAGAGATCCTATTTTAGAAATAGAATTTGCTATTAGAAAGCCTGTGGAAAATTAACTATATACTACCTGGTCAAATATTGTCAAGAACCGGCATCCATGCATTACTGATTTGGATGATTTCAGCTTTCTGAACATAAGATGTGATGATATCAGCTGATATAATGATTTTTGTCACGTATATGTGATAAAAATTCTTTCCATTCTATAAGTGTGCAGCACAGAAAAATAGCATGGTTGTTTGCCTTATGTATCCTTGAAACATGACAATGATGAAATTGAGATCTGAAATAGCATGCTATGTCCTGTACATGATGTTTTGACCTGTCAAAGTGACTTTGGTTAAAACCTAAATTGTATTATATGATTGGCATCTTGTTGGTAATATTTATGCCTATGTTTATGGATCAGTAACATGCACTGTAAAATGCTTGATGTCCATTGGAAATTAGTACATTTTATATGACTCAGAAATTTAAAGTTCATGTTTATGCAATTTAATTCCTGGGCATTGTCACAGTGATGTGATGTTTTGCTACTAGTCCAACTTTTTCCAGAATAATGATTTCTTTTCCTACTACCAATATATGTTAGTCAAGTTGATTTCTTAATCACCATGCCCTTTCAAATTGACATGCAAAAGGAGTAGGTGCATTGTATGGAGAGTTATGTATTTATATTTCAACAACACATTGAAAGATGGCTTATTCTATGGCGCTGATCCTGGGTAGTTACTGTTTTAGATTAGGCAATATCGGCACTTGGAGGATGGTTCAGTGAATGTTGTAACTCGTGGGCAACAGCGTTTTCGTTTGAGGCGCCGCTGGATGGATGCGGAGGGATCAGTAAGTGTACTGCAAATATTATAATATTTAATAAAAATAGGATATCCTTATCTTTAAATCCTAACAATTTCATGTTCCGTTGCACCTTTTTATCTAGCCTTGTGGGGAGATACAAGTCATCAACGAAGATTTGCCATTGAGAACACCCAGGGAGGCTGTTGGAAGATTGGCACCATTAAGTATCCTTAGATCTGGTGTACATAATCAAATGCCACCGATAAATGGCTCTCGAGCTGACCAATATGGCCTTGGGAATGAAAATGATTCAGATGCAATGTCAGAGGAAAGTTTTGAGAGGGAACTTTCACCCACAGAAAGGAGGTTGCACCAGTCTGCTCTTGTTTCTTGTGATATGCTTGACGACTCAACAAGCAGTGATGATGAGAATATTGAGCAGCAGTCTCATATTCAACCTGCGAGATCTCCTTTTGATAATTTTCGGTCATTCAGCAGGGGAAAAAACAGAGAGGCTGTTGGCGTGAGGCTGGCTTTAGGGAAAAGGTCTATGCCAACTCACAAGAATGACACGTGGAAAAAGTATTCTTTAAACCAGTTTCGTGAAGTTCCAAGGGCCTTCTGGCCCGGTTGGGTTTACCAGATGTACGATTCATACTCTCTTGCTCAAAGGGCAGCAGGTCGTGTGGTCTTCACTTTCTCTTTTTAGAAAATTATGGATGATTAATGTTCCAAATTTGATCACACTAGTTTGGATTCTACATAGCTGCACTATGACATTGAAATATTGGGTGAAAAGATCCTTGCTTCTTTTTCTCATCTGTTAAAATAGTTTAGAAAAAAAACCAACAGGCTAAAAGATGGGTATTTTAATCAAAATTTACATCATGCTATATGTGATTTATGCTATTCAAGCGCGGGACTCCTCTTTGCTTAACACTGACTCACTGAGCTATCCACTTGTCTTAGATGGTAATCGCCTGATTTTTCACAAAAATCATGGCTAGACTGATCTATAAAAATCTGAAATGTTTTTTCTCTGTTATCTCTGTACTTTTGTGGTCTCAATTGGTCTTTGATAATGTTATTCTTCTGGTGTTTTCTCGTCTTTGATTCCAGTGGATCATTTGAATAAGAAGTTAGATTCTCCGTGGAATTGAGACGGTTTTGAGTAACATTGAGTTGAAATTTTGCAGGCCGATGGAAACAGATAGTTAGGGCACCAAGCATGGACAGTTACGTAAAGAAGCCAGATCTTCTTTCATTTCATATTGCAAGTAAGATGCCCGTGTCAGTATCAACAAGGCAAGAGCTTTTGGAGATTGATGGAATATCCTATAGACTGAGACGGGAAATTGAACTCCTTGAGAGTTTTGACTGCATTCGATGTAAAACTTGTGAGGTAATGCAGAAAATGATACTACTGCTATTCTGCTGTTTTAAATAACTAAATATTGTGTTTCCAATTCTTGTCTCTTTTCCTCCTTGTAGCTTCTAATTGCCAGACGAACCGATATGTTGGTGATGTCTAGTGAGGGTCCCCTCGGAGCTTACGTTAATCCACATGGTTTTGTGCATGAGATAATGACACTCTTTAAAGCTAATGGGTTGGCTGTTATTGGCAATCCTGTTAAAGAATACAGCTGGTTTCCTGGGTAAGTTTTTTCAGTTGGCTGATTTTCAGAGTCAATCATGTCAATTATTTTCATAATTGGACCTTGTTTGACCAGAATGCATGAGTAAATGGGTGTTTCTAATCCTCGCTAAGGTGTCAAATGGGGGTACTAGGAAGACATCAGTGCCCAACATCTTTTTTGAGGGAAAGCAAAGTGTAACCAGTAGTTAGAGCCATCTTTCACTAAACTTCATCATTTGCTTATAGCTTCTTGTTCACCCATCTGGAATACGAGAAAGGACTACCTTCCAGCATTTATTGGCAATCTTTCTGCCGGATATCGATAATGAAGTATGGGGATTTGATTTTTTAAGGGTAAATTGCAATCATGTCTTCATACTTATCCAAGAAGGAAATACTCTGGTTTCTGGTTAAAACCCTTGCAATAAGATATGATATGTCGGTTGCTATATCGCACAATCTCTGTGTGAAGAGATTGGATAAGTAAGAATTGATTTTCTTGTAGGTACGCCTGGTCAATTGCTGAATGTGCCTCTTGTGAAACTCAATTGGGATGGCTATTTACTGCTACAAAGAAGAAGCTTAAACCCAGGTCATTTTGGGGCATTAGGAGTTCTCAAGTTGCAGATGAGTCGCATTAAAATTCTGATGTGTTGTTTACTTATAGCTATTTCGTTGGCTGGTCTTGTAAATTTGGAAGCTAACTTTTAATGTAGAGCTTTTGTACTTAGATAATAGCTCTTTCCAGCCAATCTGGGATATAACAATTTTGTTTTTTCTTGAAAATATGTTCCTAATTCTGTTTGGGGGTAAAAGTTGACTCTTGGCTTGCATATTAGAGAATCAGGACCTCAGGTTTTAATGTTTGTAGCGGTATTTGACATTATTACAAGAAGACATATTGAGAGATGTAGTAAGAATTTGGAGAGATAGAACTATTCGTTGTACAACATGAACTCTTCTACCTTGATGTTATGGATGTTATGATGAGTAATGGGGTTATGGAGCATAGCAGCAAGAGTGAAGGATATTTATGGAGTATTGTGCGAGTAGTGCTTTTCTTATTAAAATCTTACCAGAAAAAATCTAGGCATAATACATAATTACCCATTGGGGTTGACTCATTTATCAGTTGCACCTTCGTATTTTGCGGGTCCTATAAGTCCTTTGACTTAGTTTGAAATATAATGTTACCTTTCGTGACTAACACGCACAATCATATTTTGACACGTGTTTTTTATACCTTGTAATTTTATCTTCCTTTTATTTCTTTTCTTCCAACC